>QEPC01010688.1:1593479-1610080 GCA_003113815.1 Sphenodon punctatus
GCTGCTTGCAGCCCCGGCGGCCGTGCTGGGAGCCGGGAGGGGAGAGGGAGATCATCTCCCTCTCCCCTCCCGGCTCCCAGCACGGCCGCCGGGGCTGCAAGCAGCAAGATGTGACTGACTCTGCAGTCACTGAGAGAGACAGGCTGCACTGGGGGCTTGTAGGGCACCGCCCCCAGTGCCAAAGCAAGGAGCCACCGCTGACTCGTGCCCTGGTGACGATGAGGCTTGATTTGTGTAATTCCCTCTTCTATGGGCTTCCAGCAGTGCTTCTCCAGTGCTTGCAGCTTGTTCAGAATGTGGCAGCATGGCTGCTTATTGGCTTAGCCAGCCATGATCATATTGTACTGGCTTATTTGCCCGCGTTCTCTGCATTGGCTACCTGTGGAGCATCAGCTTGAATTTAAGATTGTATGTTGGTTTTTAGGGCCCTGAAAGGTATAGACCTAGGCTATATTCAAAACCTGCTCCTGGAGCCATGCCCTGGGGATTATCTGAACTATGAACCCCACTGTTTGTGGTTTCCACCATTGTGCCTTAATGTGGCAGGTGATTGGGCATTTGCTGTGGCAAGAACCACAGTGTGGAACTCTCTCCCTTCAGATGTCTGTCAGTTCCTCCCTCCTCACCTTTAAAAAACAACTGAATATTTGTTCTCCAGATGCTTTTAGGATCCACTGTTGGTTCCCCTTAATGTCATAGTTTATTTACGGCATATCTGCCAAAACATGCTAATAAACAATAAACGAAAAATAATAAAATACAAAATATAGTCTCCACAATAGAACCTCGGAGTTCACAATAAGTCAGTACAATCCCAATCAGGGCTCACTATAGCAGCCTATAAAATATTCAATGTCTACAAGGCATCTTTCGAAACTTCTCTCCTTGGAATAGAAAACCCCCCAAAGCAGATAGTACTGCAATGTTTTCAGTACACATCAACCAGATTATTTTGTGCTGAGAGGGTCAACCTTGCATAAACTTGGTGAAGGGGGTAATATAACGATCTTTGTGTCTCTTATACAGGCAACAATGCCAGAAGACGTGATCAAGATCTTCCACGGCACCTGACTCACACCTATGTAATCTTTCCCCACATGGAACATTAGTCCATCTCCCTCTAACAGCAGCTATATCCAGCTGGTTAAACTGAAGTTTAGTTAAGAGCCTCCTATGCAAATGATTGGATACTATAGACAGGTATAATGGGAAGGCAGACTCATCTCTAATTCAGCCATAGAATGAAGCTGAATGGAGGCGGCTGATCTACCGAGATCATCTTGCTTGGTTATATCGGTAAGTCATTGTTCAGTACTGCATCTGTCCTTTTCAAAGGTAAATTTGTCAGGGGAGCATGACAACTCAAACACATGAGTGAGGGACCCTATGCCATCAGGATGGGCTAAATCCTGCCCAACTCTCTAATGATATAGGTATTAGTAGTCAAGATCCCTTACTAGGACTGGGTACCTTCACTGATGGAAGACAGTCTATTTTAAGCTGGAATATCACAGGGGTACTTTCTAAGCTGCATGATCCAGATTGGCGAAAATTTATATCAAATTCCCAGATAGTCCTGTTGCAGGAAATTTGGTTTGTTGGTGAGTTCATTTGTAACGGATTCCAAACTTCTAGTATTGACGCCTGGAAATTAGCTCAGAAAGGTAGAGCGAAGGGAGGCCTGATTACATTGATGTTAACAACATTGCCTGGAGACTTTCAGTACATCGACCTGGACTCCCAGCTGCTATTAGCTGTTTCGATAGCCATTGCAGGGAGGGATCTTTTTATCCTAATAAATGTTTATTTACCCCAGGGTGGGCCAAGGTGATCTCAGATTCAGTCCTATACTCTTTTGGCTAGAAAGATGGATGAACTTATATAGGGGTATCCGAGGACAGCGATCGTGCTAGCAGGTGATTTTAATGCCAGGGTAGGCACACTCCGTGATGATTTTTCTGATGATTTAGATGAGTTTTGGGGCATCAACCACCTGACTATGTTGGATCAAAAGCATAATCATAATAATCACTTTATTGCATGACCAAAAGGTCATTGCAAGGAACCACAAAAACATAATACAAAATAAGATGCGTATACAAATGCAATATAACAATCATTTTGCCCAGCAAAATAAATAAAATTTAAAAGAAACAGCAATACAAGCCACTATTATCTTAATGCAAGGAGCAATTTACAGCCCCCGAGTCTCTTTACTAATATAAACACAAAATAAGAATTGTGCCACCTTTGCCGTGACCTCCTTGCTACTGTCACAAAGTAACCGTTTTATATAGAAATCCCACGATCTCCCAGGGAAAAGACTAATCTCAGGAGATATAAATCTCTGACGTAGATCAGCGTACAGAGGGCACTCCAAAATAATATGTTTTACAGATTCAATGCACAAGCTACATTGACAAAGACGCGCAGCCAACGGGACACCTCGATATCTCCCCAGGGTGAGAGATGAGGGGAAATAATTCACCCTTGCCATGAAGAACAACCTCCTCCTTAAAGGGGGGAGCCCACAGTCCAAGTACATCCTCGGGTGGTCACCCTCACTCATCAGAAGATTATAGGGGCCTAGAGCACTGCTTTTGCCCAATGCCGCCCGCCTCTCCTGACGGCCAATATCCGAAAACCTCTGGATTACCATTTTCTTCCAAGTTTTATATCCAAGGGGAGCAAGAGCCTCCGGGGTAAATCCCAGAAAAGCATAATATGGCAGGCTAGGGCAGGTTAAAATACGTTTTGCCTGTGAGCCTTATCTCAACCTCTTGGAAAATGCAACCCTAAGGAGGATATATACCCAGCTTAGGTTTCAAATAATTAAAACAGAGGTCTTGGAGGGCAGGTTTCTTGGGAAGGATTATAATTTACATAAATGTACATGCTCTCTCGATGAAATAGAGACCGTAGAGCATTTTCTCCTCAGATGCCCATATTATCTTAGCCTTAGAGCTACTTGGCTCTCCAGACTTGTCTCTAACAATTCTGTCGTTGGTCAGGGGAACATCTTCCAAAGTTGAATCAGTCTATCTACAAAGAAAGATCTGTTAGAGGTTTCCACATTTATAAACCTTGCCCTTGAAAGACGTACTCTTGTGAGAACTAGACTTAATTTCACATGAACTGGATGCCTTCGGGCCATGGAGTTATTTAGTTCAGGCGCATAAATTTATGATCAGCTATGCGTCTGGGCCCGGTCTGGCTGTTAAGATTACAGCCAAACCTTAAATCTTCTACGGTCCCTTAGTTATAAATTGTTTACCCTCTTGACTAAGTCACAACGTGATTGCGACTTTGAGATGACTGGAAGCGTCAGAGATGGATTTTATTATTTATTATTTTAGGTAATATTGGAACATGAGGTACTATGTAATTTAGACAAATCTGGAGTTCTGTTTTCGTGTTAAAGTTATTTATTTATTTTCTGTGGTTTTATTCTTGTATTTAATTATGTTTATATTGAGTGCTGTTATGAATTTGTTCTTTGCATTGTGGACATGGCGAAATGCCTGTGTCTAATAAACTTATTGACTTGGTTTAGCAATATGGCAGGCAATGATTTATTCCAATTTACATATGAATATAAATTTCAGATTTTAAATGGCTGGGAGGTTTCTGATTCCACCGAAGCCTGTACTTTTCTCTCTAACCTTGGAAGCAGTACAATGCATTTCCTCGAGGTTGAGGCCTAATACTTCCATTATCATCAGCTTTTGGAAGTGATAACAGAGAGATGGGGGCTACTTTTCGTCAAACTGATCGTTATCAGTTTGACAGGTCATGTGACCGGAATTCCCATCTTCTGGGGGGACATGCCGGAGGTGACGTAGGCGGATGCAGAAATGACGTAGTTCGCGGGGGTCAGAAGTGATGTAGAAGTGGGTAAAACCTCCGGGTCAAGGGTCCCTGACCCCGCAAGGTCCTTACGTTTGATTGGTGGAGGAGGGTCATCGGACCCCTCAAACTGCTCAACTGACTGAGTTGGACCAATAGGTGAAGGTTTCATCCTTCTAGACCAACCCGTTTGGGAAGAATAAACGGACCACTGCAGTGGGGGATCATGGTGGGGTAGGTTGGATTGGCCGAAGGGGGTCATGTAAGGTTTCAAACAGCTCAGCTGACTGAGCTAGACCAATGGGTGAAGGTTTCATCCTTCTAGCCCACCTCGTTTTTGAAGAATAAAATGGACCAATGGGGTGGCGGATCGTGGTGGGGTAGGTCAGATTGGCCGAACAGGGTCATGTGTGGTTTCAAAAAACTCAGCTGCTTGAGATGAACCAATCAGTGAAGGTTTAGGACCCATAAACCTGCCCCTTAGGGTGGTATGAAAGAGGGGACCGCCATTTTCTGACACAGAGAGAACAGCGAACTGATCGTAACCATTTACATGGAAAATTAAAATTTAAAATGGCGTTCTCTAGCGATGTGACCCCAGCAAATTCTATGCTGTTTATGAGTCCCCCCGCTGTAGTGAGACGTTTATACTGAAAACGTTACATTTCCAGTTCAGAGGAGGAAGCTGGCGAGAGTGGGCCTGTGGCCAAGGTCCTTTTTAGCATGCCTACCCTTGCCGGAGAAACCGAGATGGAGTTACCGAGCCCCGCTGAGGTCCCGGTTTGTCCAGAGGCAATAGAAGGCCCCACACAGCTCAACAGTGCCAGCTCAAAATTCACAGGTAAGAAAGATTTTTTTAGACTGGTTTAAAAAGACTTCTGAGTGTCACAAAATGTTGCCTTGTAAAAAAGACTGTTAACTCATTACGGCTTTTAAATCTTGTTCCAGGATTTGTTTGAAAGTCCACCAGAATCTACCGAAAATTGTCCTGAGTGTTTCTGTCCTGAGAGGGAAGAGGAGAACCAAGAGCCACATATCAGCCTGCAGAAACAGCTAGGCTTGAAAATCTGTGAAGAGGATTATAATCCACTATGAGAGTGATAGTGAGAGCGTCAGTCTATGGGGTTTTAATCCATTGTTTGAAGGAGAAACTACATACTGACTGTGAGGGTTGTATTCTTGACGCCCCGGGCCAAGGGGCCCATGATTGTGTGACTTGGACTTTCTGAGGACAGAGACAGAAAACTTAAATTCATTTGTGATAATCTATGCTTACAAACTGTATTTCACATTCAAATGATGCTGGCCTATGCTTTACAATGTTTATGTTTAACCCATGATACTTTCAATCTAACCCTATTGTTGTTTTGTAAAGTGGATTCTAGTTCCGAGCCTGAATCTGTGTTAGAATCCATCATTAAGCCAGGGGATAAAGGCATCTTAGAATTTATACAGACCATGATTTAAAAAAGGGGGTATAAGTATTTTTTTTAAAAGGGGGTTTTCTAAGAAATTAATGCATTCTGCTTCTGTATTACAATGTTTTTGTAAATAAAACAAACTTTGTTTAAGACTGTGTTTGTGCTCTTGTGGTTTTTAACCTGCAGAAAGTATGGGTAAAATGGGGACAGATTTTTTTATTATTAGAGAATGTTACACTGTGCCAGAGGGCTGAGAAGTGTAGGGTGGGTCTTGAAAGTAAATTTTTAGAACAAAAGCCTTAATCTTATCAGGGTGGGGGTTGCAAGGAGCCATTAAGACATGACTGGGCTAGCATTTAAGACCTTGTGGAAATCCAAAATAAAAAAAATAAAAAAAAGAGGGGGAGGGCAATAAATAAATAAAAAGTGTTAGGGGTTAAGCAACATTTTACTTCCGATAAATTTGTCTAGCCATATCCATTTGTAATACAGGGGTGCCATCTACAGACGAAGCCCGGTATTGGCGTGGAATTTTTACATGTGAAATCTAACCAATGGGGTTTAGGAGGGTGGTGCCCAATGCAAACTTTTAAAGGAGCCTGTCTTTCCCACATCCACATTCTTTCTCACACTGAATCTCCAGGGATCCTTTGCCAGGTTGCAAGCTTCATGGAAGGTGAGCACATGGTCATTTTGTACAGGGGGGTATGCATAGGCCTCGTTACAAGTCTGGGGGTGGCGTGGGGGGTTAACTAAGCTCTATTTTAAAGGTCCTAGATGGGAAGGGAAATTATTTCTGCTTTTTATATATTTGGTCTGGTTTTAATGGGGCTTTGAAAAAATTTCCAGGTAGCACATGGCTGGGGTGATTGATTTTTGATTTGATTTATTGGTCAGTTAAACTTATCAAACCAGGCGTGACAAAAGCCATTGCCTCAATACAAAAAATAAACTCAATAAAAGACCATACCTAACACTTATCTTAACAGTTTAAATATAATTGAATAAACTAAAAATAATTAAATGGTTGAATAAAATAAATAAAATCTATAATAACAGCAATTAACAAAAATTCTCAGTATCACAGGGCAAAGTCTATTCCGAACCAATTTCCAAGAGCTACATGAGTGAATATATTCATATTGTCCTGTTAGTCAATGGATAGAGATGTAATTTTGGAAGTCCAGGAAAGCAACACGAATCTTAATGGCTTTACACAGGAATTGAGCTATGTTTTTTTTTAAAAAAAACGGTCCTTAGCTGACATAAAGATCTGAAGCAGCTCCGTGTTAACTCGTCCTGGGTATTTATCCAAATAAGGTTGCAGCAATTGATGTCTTAAATTAGTGTACAAGTTACATTCAAACATAATGTGGACCAGCGTCTCAATCTGCTCATGATCAAATGGGCAAAGACATCCTTCCATAGGCGTTTTGTCCAAACGCCCCTCAAGAACCTTGGATGGGAAAACATTCAGACGGGCCATAAATAGGCTCCGTCCAAAAACAGAGGGCAAATCTAAGTTCCAATAGGGAGCCATATCCCCCTCGGCAGGTAATAACTCCAAATAATTACCCAGGGAGTGTAAGTTCCTAATCTGAGCAATATCGTCCTGCCGTATTACATCGTTCGTCCTTGCAAAGAGTTTGGTTTTAACCGCCCTACCACCTTTTGAGGCAAGGTAACCAACCGAAAAGCCCAAATGGGCAATTCTTTCCCTCATCTTGCCTCTCCAGACAAGCTGGAAGCTGTCCCTTGCAAGAAGAAGAAACAGCTCTGTCTGGGGAGCCAACTCAACCCGAATCCACAAGGAAAGGGCATACTTGGAAATTTTCGTTTCCCAGCTTGTCGCACCAGTCTCACGCCTATTAGCCACCGAGGGAGACCCGGCAGGCAAACGAAAAAGTTTGTGCAAAAGTGTAGACTGTAGCCTATTGAGGTTTACAGATTGGATCGTGGCCCAAACTGCTGCACCATAAAGTAATTGAGAGGTAACTTTCGCTTCTAAGACTCTCAGAGCCATTATCTCTCTCCCCATCCCTTTCAACTGGAAATAGCTCAGTATTGCATGTCCTGTGCCCCTAGCCTTATTCATCGCCAGTTTGGCCTGCAAAGCCCAATTGGTTCCTTTATCTAGTGTAATTCCCAAATATTGAAAGCTACTGTTCTATCTTTTGCTGACCTATTGACTGCGTGTATTGTTTCCTGTTTTTCCGGAAAACCATTATTTTAGTTTTACTGTAATTAATCTGAAGGGCGCTATCGGAGCAAAAGTTTGCAGCAGCTCTAAGCTGCTCCACCAATCCTATTTTTGTCTGTGATAGTAACACGGCATCGTCGGCATACAACAGGGCTCCAATTGCCCTAGATACCAGCCATGGGGGGATGAAATCATCAGAGGAGACTGCAGGGACCAAATCATTTAGATAGTAATTAAATAGGCTGGGGGCTAATGTACATCCCTGCCTTACCCCTACTCGCATGGGTATTTCAAATGTCAGTTTGCTAATTGAGGAGTCAAATTTTACTTTTAATGTATTGTTTGTATGGAGAGCCCTGATCAAATAATACAGCCTTCTATCCATCGTAGATGCTTCCATTTTTCCCCAGACGCAGTTGCGGTTAACTGAATCAAAAGCAGCCTTTATACCTATAAAGGCTGTGAACAATTTGCCATTCCGTCTAACGTACTTTTCCACAAGATGTGTCAGTACCAGGACCTGGTCAACCGTTGAGCCCTGGAACCCTGCTTGTTCAATGGCTAGAATCCTCTCCTTTTGTAACCAAGCTTCAAATCGTTTTGCCAGATATTTTGCATATAGTTTCCCTATAACTGATAATAGGCTTATAGGCCTATAGTTTGCCACATCAGTTTTCACGCCTTTTTACTATATTGGGACTACTATTGCCATCCGCCAGTTACTAGGTATAAGACCCTCCTCATTAATCCTTGTAAATAGAGCTGCCAAAAAGGGGACCCACCAGTCTTTCCCGGTTTTCAGAAGGTTATTGGGGATATAATCGGGCCTCAGGGCTTTACCCGATGACAGGTTTTCTATCATTTCCTCTACTTCACCTGGGTCTACTGCCGGCCAACTAGGAGTGTCATGGATGCTAAATGGAATGTCTTGCTCCTGATGATGGGAAAACTTCGACATAAAAAAAGACTCCCATGTTTCTTTGGGAATTACAGTTCTGGTAATTACCTTTCTGCCACCCAAAGATCCATTCAGAATTCTCTAGAAACCCCGAGAATCATCCTTCAGAGCGGCCTGATACAAAGGCCAGTCCTGCTCATCTTCATACTTCCTCTTCTTTTCTCTAATCATTACTTTATATTCCTTTTTTGGCTTAGGATAAACCTCCAAAAATTCAGGCATTTTCCCTTTTCTGTACCTAAAGTACATCTTCCTTAGCTCCATTTTTGCTGTTTTACACTCCTTATCGAACCATCTATGACTAGGTGGTTTACTGGCATTACCCCCAAAAGTACACTTCTTAGTGAGTAAACCAGCACATCCATCTATCAGATTCTCAAATGGGCCTAAGAAGTCCTTACCAAACCCCCCTTGAACCAGCCGCAAACAAAGGCTCGACTGGCAAAGGACCCTCGCCTCCTTTGCTATTTCCTCATTCCAAATACTTTTGAGGAGACAGCATTCGGATGGGAATTGCCAGGCCCACTGTTGGAGTTAACCACCAGTTCTTCAACATCAATAGGGTGGGTCATAAAGGGTAAATGATCACTCAGGAGATAACCCCCCACCTGGAAGCTATCTGCTAGACGCAGCAGGTCATGAGTTACAATCATATAATCTACTACACTTGCTCCAGTATGTGAAAGGAACGTAAATTCCCCTTCCCCATATCTTTCAGAAGAGCCATTTAATATAAACAAGTCCAAGTTTATTATTAAATCTGCCAACGCTAAGTCTGAACTATTTATTTTGATGTCTTTAGATTGTCTTTCTAACAGGGGATACGGCTTTGGCCTGCCTGCCAAAGCTGAAAAGCGAGAAAGTGCATCATTGTCCTTGTCAATCCTGGCACTGAAATCTCCTGTAATAATCAGGGCTACAGATGGTGCCTTAGATCTTATATCCTGTAAGAAGGTTTTGAGTCTAGTCCAGTAATATCCCTGAAATGAACCAGCGTTAACAGGTGGAATATAAACTGCTACCAAGATGAATTTAGTATCCCGATAACCGATTTCTATACATAAGGCTATAGGGGGGAGAAGCTTAATCTTACCCACCCTAAATTGGGCTTCGAGCGAGATCAAGCAAGCTATACCCCCCTTAGCTCTTCCTTTTGCTGCCTTAATTGCTGGAATTTCAAAGGTCCGACAGCCATCCATTACTATCGGATCCCTAGCCCATGTTTCCAGCAATACAATTATCTGGAAACGGAGCAAAAAATCTCTCATCTCTACATCGCTATACTTTGACCACCACCCTGCAATGTTCCAAGAACATATTCTGTTGTTATAAATGGGGGGGGGGTCAGCCTCTTGTCAAATCACCCATGCCAAGCACTCGGTGGATTGAGCCTGTGCCCCGACCACCCCGAGAGATTCCAATTGGGAAGCTTGTAGTCCATCTAATGCTGTTTCGTCCCCTTCTGGGAGCCCCGAGGGCACTAACTGCTGATTACCCTCATCTTGCTTTGACAGATTCAGGTCCTCCCTTACAGATACCCTTTCACAGTGATCAAACATCACCTCTCCTGTCTTTCTTTTAGAGCCTTCCTGAACCAAGATTCTACCATTTAAACTAGTTGATAAAGCAGACCCAAAACTGCCCTGGGGCCCAAATTCTGCCATACTCCCCATTCCCGGGGAAACCAAGCTATCCTTCGGAGGCTTCACTGCATCAGCCATACCAGTTCTTGGAGGGCAGAAGGTCCTTTTGTTTACAGATCTTCCTACCTCGGAGGTTAAAGCAGTCCCAATATTCCCACCCCGCAGAGTATAAGCAGGCTTTTGCAAGGTGGGTCCACCGGAGGTTTGGGCCCCCAAAGCTTTCCCCTGGAGCCTTCCAATGTTATTCATTGCCTGTACATTCACAGGCTCTGTCAAATTCTCCTGCACCAGACTCTGTCCCTGTGATCCACTCCATAGGGGTTGGACGTCCACTGTAATGAAAACTTTGCTAACTGCAACCCCCCATGTGTGGAGCAAACCCCTATCCTGTAACACTCTCTGAGGCCACCGTGCTGATCTAAAATGAGCTACTATATGATGGCCAGAAGGGCCCCTAGCCAAGGACTGAAGATATCTAATTTGCCACTTAGGGAAACTCCAACAAAGGATATTACCCAAATGTGTATGGATCAGGTCTATACTATACCAATTTGGTAAATATCCATTTGGCAAAGGGATCACCCGTATGGTAATAGCAGTTCTATTTACCTGGATTTGCTCCTGACTAGGCCTAGCTGGAAAATGTTGGCACTTGATATTCTGGTTAACCTCTCTACCCTTATTTAGGTTCCTTCCCCTAAGATCTTCCTTTGTCTCCCTACTTCCTGACTGGACATCTCCGTTCTGATGGTTCCGAGTTCCAGCGTGTGAGTTATCAGGAATTCTATCATTTTTTGATTGGGGTGTTCATTTTGCCACCTCTTTTTTTTGGTCTGCCAGTTCCCACGCATTTACTTTCAACTGGGCTGTTTGGGAATTCAGAATCTTAGTTATGCTGTTCAGTTGATTGCAAAGATGTTTTATTGACTCCCCTATTAAGAGACATTGAGTACCCATAATGTTCCAATTAACCTTATCGGTTGAGCCTTTCCTACTATTATATCCCCTCTGAGCTTGAGACGATAATGTTGGTGACATGTGGTTCAGGAAGACATCTGAGTCCGAATCAACGCCTGAGTATAACTCATCTACTGACTCACTAAATTCGGACAATCTAGAGGACTGAGTTATCCCAGACATAGACTCCATTTCAACTACATTGCCCCCCTATCTTCCAGAGGGGAGCTCCAAAAGGGACCCCCCATTTCCGGAGATTGGAGGCAATGCACAAGAACAGGTATCACAAGGATCCTGGGGAATGTCTCCTAATTGGGTACCTGATAAAGCTTTCAAATCTGTTTCTCGTACACCTTTTAGCGTCACATACTCCCCAGAGACAATCCTAGGGGAAGTGGTCAGCAGGAAACTGTCCAAACTAAGCTGCCTGTCCTGAACCTGAGCTCTCATCATCATGCCCTGTGGCTTCCTTCTTCTAGTCATGACCCCTGTCCTGAGAACTCTCAGAGCGACCTACCACCCAACAGACCACTTCAGGGAAGGCCCACACACCTCTCTGCACAACAGCAACAAATCCTGCGGAGAGATGGTACTCCCAACCCCCCACAACTAACCGCCCTCTTCCAAAAATTCAGGAAAATAGCTGACAACCCGAGGACACAAGGAGTAAAATATCCCACCAATTACAATACTGTTGGCCCTAACGGCCCCTACGGACCCCAAAGGGCCCCAAAGGGCTGCACCCTTTGGCCGTGGCCCTTCAGCTCATGGTTGCGGCTTGTGGCCTGAGGCAAAGCTGCAGATGGAGTCCTAAAGAAGCCCCGGGTTCACTTCCAGCAGCACGCAGGTGGGTGCCGGGGCGGAGGGGGAAAACAGAATCCCCAGGTGAGCAGTCCCCTACTCCCAGCACTCACTGTCCATTCTTTTTCTTCCCCACAGGGATGCAGGAGCCTCCCAGCACAACAGCGGAGCTGGGTAGCTGGCCCGGGAGAGGCAACAGCGGCAGCGAGCAGTGAAGGTGGTAGATCGCGCTCAAGCAGCTGCCGCAGATGGAGTCCTGAAGAAGCTGCTGCTGTGCCAGTATTAAGGTATTAAGAATGTAAAAGCGTTTTGGGGGGGTCGTGACTACTGTGAATTTTGCCACAGGATTTACAGCCACGATCATTTTTGTACAGTGCGCTGTAGTCTGTGCTTAGACATTTCGTGTACTTATCAGAAAGGTCCCAAACAAATGCCCCAGCTGTCTCTTGTTGTGCAGGTCTAAATGATGCTTAGACACACACAGAGTGTTAGCGGAGGAAGATAAAGTAAAGTGTCGAGATAAAATCCTCTGCCCTAAATGTAAACATTACGAAAGTAAAGAACATAAATGTGAGGGTATTTCACTCATTTTTCATTTCACTTTTTATTTTTATCCCGTACTCTTCTTCAACAAGAAGCTCGAGGCGGCTTACAACTAAGTGAAATAACATAAGGTCCACATCAGACCATAAATAATACATAGTAACTAATCCAACAACAATAACCCATTACAATTTAAGAGACTGGTAACATACCCACTTTCCAAATAATACATATTAACCATCCATATCATCACTTCTCCTCACCCTGCTGCCACCAGGGGAGAACCTTCCCCCATACCCAATCAAAAGTAATATAACACAACATTCCTCTCTTCTAAATAATACGTATTACCCAACAAAATTAATCTCACCTTCCCCTCCTGCTGCCACCAGGGGGGAGTCCTTTCAGTTCCACTCCACCTGCTCTCACCAAGTGGTGCGGATCTTCTATAAGATTACATACACAGTCTCTAATATCATCCCTCATAATTTAACATATTATATAACTTATCAATACAATTTACTTTTACTGAACCCCCTTCCTCATTTAGTTCATATTGACACGTTACTCAAAACAATCCCCCAATTTACAAAAATCCCCTCCTACCTTAATACACATAACAAAATAATCACTCCTTCCCCTCCCCTACATCCAACACCTGCATTCCCCGGCGGATCAACTTCCCCTGCCACCAGACATCAATAATGTCAGAGAGCCTCGGTGGCCCCGGCTGCCGGTCACAGCCGATGGGCACAGCCAAAGGGCACGCCCTTTTGGCCGTGCCCCTTCAGCACATGCCACCGGCACGGCCGCCGGTCACCCCCGGCTTTTGTGCAGGCGTCCTGGGAACAGCTGTTCAAAATCCCGCCCCTTTACTGTACACAGCGGCGGCAAAGGCTCCCTTCGGATGCTAAACTCACCCCTTTGGGTTCGGTGCAACTCTGGCTCTGGGGATATTGACCACACACCCCCACACAAGAAATGCGCCCAGTGCTATGGACCGGTTGTTGATGTGAACACCCATCTTTGCTACATCCAGTGCATTACAAAACCTAAGGTGTCTGAGAAATATATTTTTTATGATTTTGAATGCACTCAGGAAACAGGGTTTCATATCCCAAACTACATTTATGCAGAGTCTCTTAAAGAGGGTAAAAGCTGGGAGTTTAAGGGTCCTGACTGCATGTCTGATTTTGTCAGTACTTTTATGGAAACAAAGTTTAGAAATCACATGCTGCTTGGTCACAATGCGGCTCGTTATGACACTTTCTTTGTTGTTAGGGAGTTGGTCAGCCTGGGATACTGAGTTGGTGCCTCTCAGGGCAGGAAGATTCTAGCTGCCAAGGTGACAGCTTTTAACATTCGTTTTATTGATAGCTTAAATTTGTTACCCACGAAACTTAGCAAACTTCACAAGGCTATGGGTTTTGATGGTTGCAAGGGGTATTTCCCTCATTTTTTTTAACACACAGGAGAGACAGAATTATGTAGGAGATATGCCTTCCCCAGAGTATTACGGTGTAAACAGCATGATGCCAGAAGAGAAGACTGCATTTTTTAAATGGTACGATGCTAACAAGCATGAACAGTTTGATTTGCAGAAAGAGTTGGCGTATTTTTGTCAGCATGATGTTAAGATTTTGAAGGAAGCGTGTGTTCTGTATAGGTCAGAGATCATGGAGATGACTAAGAAGGAGGTGTATGGCAGGGTGAATAAGGATGGTAACATTCAGTTGGAATGGCGGCAGATAGATCCCTTCCAGTATTTAACGTTGGCTTCTGTCAGTTTAGCCATGTTTAAGTTTATGTTCTTAGAGCTAAACACCATAGCTCTGACCCCTCCCAATGAATATCACAGACAGGCCGAGGAGTATAGCGTAGGTAACTACTATCTAGACGGCTATGCTGTGATTAGGGGGGGGTGAAGACAGCATTTGAATTTGAAGGGTGCTTTTTCCACGGTTGCAAAAAATGCTATGGGGAAGATGACCAGAATCCCCTAACTGGGGTTTCTTACAGGTATCATGCGTACCAGATGCAATGTAAAAATGACTTTCTCCGGGAGAAGGGGTATGTGGTGAGAACTATCTGGGAGCACGAGTGGAAGGAGATGGTAGAGAAAGATGCAGAGCTGCGACAGTTTCTGAAAGATATTGGGTTCCCACAGCCATTGCAGCCTAGGAATGCACTCTTTGCGGGGAGGACTAACGCGGTCTCACTTTACTATCATACAAAACCAGGCGAGGAGGTGCATTATTATGATTTTACCAGTCTCTACCCCTTTGTAAATAAAACAAAAGAATACCGATTGGTCATCCCAAAATCATTTCTAAAAATTTTGCACCGCTCTCTGAGTACTTTGGCCTTGTCAAAGCAGTATTCTACCCTCCTCATGGACTTTTCCCCCCTGTTCTTCCAGTCCGGGTGAATGGTAAGCTTATGTTCCCTCTGTGCAGAACTTGTGCAGAGAGCTTACAGTTGGCTCCGTGTATGCACCCGGAAGAGGAAAGAATCCTCGAGGGGATGTGGTGCACTATTGAGTTGTCTGCAGCTTTAGAGAAGGGGTACAGGCTAGGCAGAATCTTTGAAGTGTGGCACTTTGAAAAGAAGACTGATAAACTCTTTTCTGAGTATATTAACATGTACCTCTGACAAAAACAGGAGGCATCAGGCTATCCCCAGTGGTGCGTCACTGAGGAGACAACGTAGTGCGGGGAAAACAGAAGCTGATAAAGATCATCAACATGTTGTACTATACTCAGCTGGCCCAGATTTACCCTTTGCGCAAATTTACCCCAGATACAGCTTAGCAGTACTACGTTTTGAAGAGTTCACCTCAATATGTTCTGGACGTAAACGTACCCGTTGTTTCTTATAATAGTCCCTCAATGTATTTATCCTGCTGTTCTTTAGTCTTAAACAAATATTGTTTTATTTACAAAAACATTGTAATACAGAAAAACCACACATAGCTATGCTGCAGAATGCATTATTTTCTTAGAAAACCCCCTTTTAAAAAAAAGACTTATACCCCCTTTTTAAAATCATGGTCTGTATAAATTCTAAGATGCGTTTATCCCCTGGCTTGATGATGGATTCTAACACAGATTCAGGCTCGGAACTAGAATCCACTTTACAAAGCAACAATAGGGTTAGATTGAACATAAACATTGTAAAGCATAGGCCAGCATCATTTGAATGTGAAATACAGTTTGTAAGCATAGATTATCACAAATGAATTTAAGTTTTCTGTTTCTGTCCTCAGAAGTTCAAGTCACACAATCATGGGCCCCTTGGCCCGGGGCGTCAAGAATACAACCCTCACAGTCAGTATGTAGTTTCTCCTTCAAACAATGGGTTAAAAACCCATAGACTGACGCTCTCACTATTGCTCTCATGGCGGATTTTCGTCTTGAAGATAATCCTCTTCACAGATTTTCAAGCCTAGCTGTTTCTGCAGGCTGATATGTGGCTCTTGGTTCTCCTCTTCCCTCTCAGGACAGAAACACTCAGGACATTTTTCGGTAGATTCTGGTGGACTTTCAAACAAATCCTGGAACAAGATTTAAAAGCTATAATGAGTTAACAGTCTTTTTACAAGGCAACATTTTGTGACACTCAGAAGTCTTTTTAAACCAGTCTAAAAAAATCTTTCTTACTTGTGAATTTTGAGCTGGCACTGTTGAGCTGTGTGGGCCTTCTATTGACTCTGGACAAACCAGTACTTCAACGGGGCTCGGTAACCCCATCTCGGTTTCTCCGGCAAGGGTAGGCGTGCTAAAAAGAACCTTGGCCACAGGCCCACTCTCGCCATCTTCCACCTCTGAACTGGAAATTTAATGTTTTCAGTATAAACGTCTCACTACAGCAGGGGGACTCGTAAGCAGCATAGATTTTGCTGGGGTCACATCACTAGAGAACGCCATTTTAAATTTTAATTTTATTTATTTTATTTTTTTATTTTATAGATTTTTATATCGCCCCATCCTGCAATGCAGCTCGGGGCGGTTAACAACAATAAAAACAATTTAAAACATTTAAAATACAAATATAAAATATATCAATAAAACAGGGCAGTATATCATCATCAATAAATATATAGGTGGGGGATTAAAAATCACCCCCCCCTCCCTCCCAAAGGCCTGGGCAAACAGCCAGGTCTTACAGTTCCGCCGAAATGTCAAAAGGCTTGGGGCCAGGCGAGCTTCCTCCGGAAGGGAGTTCCACAGCCG
>QEPC01010688.1:1613704-1624945 GCA_003113815.1 Sphenodon punctatus
TAGCCCCCGCTACTTCCGGGTGGGGGGGGAGGGGACAGGACAGCCCACGTGGCTGCCCTCTGCGTTCCCCCCCCTACCCCCAACTCACAGTTTGGTCTTCTTGTCCCCGCAGGTATCCCGCGGGGACGAAGCAGCGGCAGCGGCAGCCCCAGCGGCGAGCGGCGATGGTCCTGGCAGCGGCGGTGAGGAGACAAACCCCCCCCCCGCACCACCTGCAAGCAGGTACGTCCAGGTGGGGAGAGGATCCCTACAAGCAGGCTCTGTGTAATTTTCAGTGTAAATGGTTACAATCGGTTCACTGTTCTCTCTGTGTCAGAAAATGGTGGTCCCCTCTTTCATACCGCCCTAGAGGGCAGGTTTATGTGTCCTAAACCCTCACCTATTGGTTCAGCTCAGGCAGCTGAGTTGTTTGAAACCACACATGACCCCCTTCAGCCAATTTGACCTACTCCACCATGATCCGCCACCAAAATAGTCCGTTTTTTTTCTTCCAAAACAGGGTGGGCTAGGAGGATGAAACCTTCACCCATTGGTCCAGCTCAGTCAGCTGAGCAGTTTGAGGGGTCCGATGACCCTCCTCCACCAATCACACATAAGGACCTTGTGGGGTCAGGGAACCCTTGACCCGGAAGCATTACCCACTTCTACCTCACTTCCGACCCCCGCGAACTACGTCATTTCCACATCTGCCTTTGTCACCTCCGGCATGTCCACCCAGAAGGCGGGACTTCCGGTCACATGACCTGTCAAACTGATAACTATCAGTTTGACGAAAAGTAGTCCCCCTCTCTCTGATAACCAGACTAGAGAGTGACCATCTCCCTTAATGTATTTTCTCCTCCCTGTTAACCTTCCCGTTTTAAATGGATTTTAAATGGATTTCTATTTCATATTGTTGTATATTTGCCTTATGTTGTAAAGTGCTCTGAGCGCCATTTGGTGGGAGAGTGCTATAGAAATAAATTATTGTTGTTAGCATCCATTTGACTGAGGGAGAATGTGTAGTATGAGCTAGCTTGCATCCTCCCATCTGTGGCACGGAGGAGGAGACCATCAACCCGCTCCCCGCGCAACTTACCAGAGAAGCGGCGGCGGGACGGGAGAGACAACGGCCTGCCGTAGCCTTGGCAACAACCGGAAGGGAGGACTACGTCGGAGAGCGGCGAGGGGGAGGAGCCATGCCACAGGAAGGGTGAGCCCGGCGTGGACGCGGGGGGCGGAGGCCATGTAAAGAGGAGGAGCCCGAGGAAGGGAGAAGGACGGACGCAAGGGCAGGAGACTCAGCGGCACTGGAGGAAGGGAGGTACCAGTGGGTACTGGACTGGGGGGAAGAACTCTAGGCTGAGCTCAAGGGAGCTCTCGGACCATGGGGGTAACGAGACTCTGGGGAAGGTGGAAGAGACAGGAGAAAAGGCACCAGGGTGATCAAGGGGAAGGGAGCGGGGGTGTAGACTAGGGAGCACAGACCATAAAAGAAGGGGGATGAGCCGGATACTGGAAAGGGGGGGAGGGTAGGCACCAGGCTGAGGCCTGCGGGGAGAGTCTCACTGGGACACAGGGGAACCCACCCTGTTTTCCCTCAGACTCCCCCTGGAGAAAAAGGGTATCTCCCCGCCACGCCGGCCCAGACTCTGGAAACCGACAGGGCACATACATAGGGGGAGGGCGACAAGTGGCGTCCCTGGGTGGGCCAGCCCCAAGAGACAGCCGGATATAGAGACAGGGCTCATCTCCCGGCTGGAGGTAGGGACCGACATGAACGTGGAAGCCATGTTGAAATGGCTTATGGAATCACAGGCCGCACAATTAGAGACCCAGAGGGGGTTCCTACAGCAACTGACGGCTGAACTGGCCACCAATCAGGCGCGAGGCCAGGCCCAAATGGCTGAGCAAATGGCAACCCTCATGACGCCTGCCCTGACCACGCTAGCGGCTGGAGGGGGAGGAGGCCTGGGGGAGATAAAAGGGCCGCAGGTGCGGCTTACTAAAATGGGCCCCTCTGACGACCCGGAGGCCTTTTTGAATGTATTCGAGAGGGTGGCCACCGCCGCTAAATGACCCCAGGACCAGCGGGCTCTCCTGCTGGCACCCTGTCTGTCAGGACCGGCCCAAGTCATATATGACCGGCTGGAGCCAGCCGAGGCCACCAATTTTGTCAGGGTAAAAGTCGCCATCTTACGCGGGCTAGACATCTTGGAAGAAACGTATAGAAGGAGGTTCAGGGGAGAAAGATATGTGCCAGGGACCCCTCCCCAAGCCCTGGCCCAACAGCGTAGGACCCATTGTCTGAGATGGCTAAAACCCCAGCAGAGGACCTCTCACACAGTAGCCGAGCTCATAATGACGGAGCAGTTTATACAGATATTACCCCCAGGAAGCCAGGCATGGGTAGCCCGTCATAGACCAGTATCCCTGGAGGAGGCTACGTGCCTCCTCAAGAACTATGAGGCTTTCAAGGGGTCCTCAAGCTATAGTGCCAGGGAAGGGGGGAAGGCGCGAGAAAAGAGATTTCAGAAAGCGGGGGGAGGGCAAGATATGCGCCCCAGGACCACGGGGGCGGGAGGTGCATGAGAAGAAGGACCCCGAGGGTGGGGGGGGAGTAGACATGAAGGGGAAGGGCAGTTTGGAGCAGGGGGGGTTCCGTCCGGAAGCCCTTTTCTCCCGGGGAAAATCCATGAACAACCGCCAGGGAGAGACGGAGGAGGAGTCCCAAGTGGGCGGGTCTGTTATCAATGCGGGAAACCCGGACACTTTAAAAGAGAGTGTCCGCTCATGGATTGCACCTTTGTGGAAGGGTGGTACGGAGAGGAAGGAGTAAGAAGGAAAAGGGACGAGAAACCCCTCATCCCCATATGGCTAGGGGGCCAGCAATATGAGGCCTTGGTAGATACGGGGTGCGGGAGGACACAGGTAAGAGAAGGGATCTGCGGACTACCACAAGCCTCGTTCCCACAAGTGGGGATCCAATGCATACACGGGGAGGTGCGTTTCTACCCCACATGTCAGGTGGATCTGGGGGTAGCAGGGCAGTCAGGGACACCACTTGTCACCCTCCCCCTATGTATGTGCCCCGTCGGCTTCCAGAGTCTGGGTGGCGGGGCGGGGAGATCCCCTTTTTCTCCGGGGGGAGTGAGGGAAAACAGGGTGGGTTCCCCTGTGTCCCGGTGAGACTCTCCCCGCAGGCCTCAGCCTGGTTGCCTACCCTCCCCCCCTTTCCAGTATCTGGATCACCCCCTTCATTTATGGTCTGTGCTCCCTGGTCTACACCCCCGCTCCCTTCCCCTTGATCACCCTGGTGCCTTTTCTCCTGTCCCTTCCACCCTCCCCAGAGTCTCGTTACCCCATGGTCTGAGAGCTCCCTTGAGCTCAGCCTAGAGCTCTTCCCCCCCAGTCCGGTACCCACTGGTACCTCCCTTCCTCCAGTGCCGCCAAGTCTCCTGCCCTTGCGTCCATCCTTCTCCCTTCCTTGGGCTCCTCCTCTTTACATGGCCTCCGCCCCCCGCGTCCACGCCGGGCTCGCCCTTCCTGTGGCGTGGCTCCTCCCCCTCGCTGCTCTCCGACATAGTCCTCCCTTCCGGTTGTTGCCAAGGCTACGGCAGGCCGCTGTCTCTCCCGTCCCGCTGCCACTTCTCCGGTAAGTTGCGCGGGGAGCGGGTTGCTGGTCTCCTCCTCCATGCCACACCATCACACCCTATGCTCACATGGCACTGCAGATGCAGAAATTGGACCATGATTTTTACATGATGGAATGCCAACACTATGCTGTCATGCTACAGCAGGAAAGGCTCCAGTGGGAGGAGAAGGTACCTTGGCAGAGATTAATGATCAGAAAGTGATGGAGAGACTGTCATTCTCAGGGACATGTGGGAGTTGTCCAAGGTGCAGCAGTCTTTAAAGCTCTTACCTTTTGTCCCATCTCAACCCTAATGACAGCTAAGAGTTATGTGAGGGGTCACAGAGAGTGCATTGACCAGGTTGCTGCACTGAAGCTTGCAACACAGTGAGGGCAAGAAACCAACAACCAGTGACTCGGGAAAGGCAGATAACCAAAGAAGAAAGACTTGCATTGCACGTAATTTGGGCCCTCAACAAAGTACAGTTTGTGCTGAGAGAGCACAGGCTTTTCTTTCCTATTGTCTCATCTTATACCTTCTGAATGCAAGAGGGTTTAAATGACCTATTGATGGCTGCATGGAGATCATTAAGCATAGAGACCATGAAGCAGGAACTAGGAAAAACTAACTAGGAAAAACTAAGCAGTGACAGTGCAAACACAGACTCTCTCGAACAGCTGTAAAACAGGAGGTGGTCGGGAGGGGGTGGTGGTACACATGGGCATTGGGCAAAGGATAGCAGTCAAGAACATAAATGTTTTATTTTATGTATTTATTTATTCTGTCATGCTTCCTAAATAAAAACACCATTTGACTAACCTGCCTTTGTACAGCAGAATATAAAATAGAAGTCTGTGATTATGGAGCCACACTAGTGGCTCCATTAGTTAAGGCAGAGCTAACATTCTTCATTGAGAGTTCCATTAACTTCAGTGGAGCTCCCTGGGGCAATCTCCTCTGGCTTGAAACCTGATGTTGACGGGGTTGTCTCTGTGAGCGTACACTTAAGAGAATCTGGTTGCATAGGTGAGTTGGGAATGTTCCAGAGTATGTGCTTTTGTTAACATTTTGTGAAATTGAGAAGTAGAAGATTTAATTTTTTAAAATGTATTTGTCTGTCTGTTTGCTTTTGGAGGACTTAGCTCACACGTGCATATGAGCGAGCCACGCTACGCACGGACCCAGGTGGCAATTTGTATAAAAGGGGCAGCAAAATCCATCCCCTGCTGGCTGCTCACGTTGCCTGTGTTCTGTTTGGTCTTTTCTTTTCTGTCTGCACTGGCGGGGGGGTAACAGGTCCCACAGCCTTGGAGACCCCCTCTCCTTCCCCCTCCTGTGGCCTGCCCATGGCACACTGGGGCTGGCAGCATGCCCGGCGAGTGGGACTGCCAAAGAGCCAGGGCTGGAGGTGATGGCAGGAAGCTGCCAGCAGCAGGACGCACAGGAGGGGGGCGCGGAGAGGGGTGGCTGCATGCACCTCCATCTCCTCTGTGCATGGGCTTCGGCCCCCTTCTCCTCCCTCCTGCTCTGCCCCCCCCGGCACCTGCCCAGGTGGCAGGACTGGGCTGGGCTGGAGCCCTGCCAGCAGCATGGTGTGTGTTTTTGCAGGGACACGTGGCTGGAAGCACCAAGTAAGTGTTCTCCCCAGTGGGGCTGTCCCTCCAGGGGGCTCTGTGTTTGCTGGGGAGGGGGGCTGTCCCTCCAGGGAGCTCTATGTTTGCTGGGGAGGGGGGGGCTGTCCCTCCAGGGGGCTCTATGTTTGCTGGGGAGGGCGGCAGCCTGGTGGAAAGATCAGCTTCTTTGCATGGTTCCTTAGGAACCATCTATCCTGATGGCTCCTGTACATACTATGTTTGTTTAGGGGCGGGCAGCCACACCCTGGTAGCAATACCCTAGGCAGCGGGAGCCCAAATGACTGATGCCCTGGAATCCACTGGGGAAACAAGCAGCCACAAATTCAGCCCTCTCTGTCAATGAAACCTGCTCAGAATTAACCCACTTAATGTGCAAGCAACAGAGTAGCAGGAGGCAGGTTTGCACCACAGTTTCACCAGAGGGGGAGGCTCGGTGCACTCAGCAATAGAATAGTTCAGATCCTAGATCTGTCACTCATTCTACAGTACCTGCCCTTGCCCTTGTTTCTGCTTCCTTACCTTTAGTTCCGTCTCTCACTGCTTGAGGAAAAGAACTGGCTTCACGGACTGGAAACTGCATAAATAAAAATGCTCCATGAACCACATTTGGCCCCAAACCCTGAAGTTCCCTTTCTCTATAGTGATTGCAGATTTTCTGAAACATCATGTAACTGAAACATAGATGCAGTACAATTTCTTCCCATCTACTCCCTGAACTCACTCTCAGGAGTTCTTATTGTGTTGTAAAAAATCCCAAAGAAATTAGACAAACAAAAAAACTACAGTTTTATAAACTTAGTTAAGGCAGTTTCATATGAACCAAACTTTTACAAACTTCCCAATTGTATATGTTAAGGCTCCTGCCTTAACTTGCACACCTTGTAAGCAGTAAAGTTGTTGTATGGTGTCGCATACTGTGCTCGCTGACAACTTAGGCTACATGCACCCAGACTTTGCCTTGGTCGTTCAGCCCCAATCCTCTTCCTTTGCAGTTTAGGGGCAACACTAAAGTTAGGATGACACACTCCTCCCTGTCCAATATTACATTGTTACTCTACTTTGAATGTGGCAATAATTTATCTTCTTTTAACTTATATTTCAAATATCCATTCTGTGACACCAGATCAACTACATCTCCCCACTGCACAGGTGACTAAGAGTATGACTGGCCAGGAGTCTTGTGATTTTTTTGGAGAGGTCAGTGGCATTTATTGGGTAGTGCCAGAGTCCAGACTATGGGTGTTTTCAGACGTTACGGGGCCACTTGGCCCTGTACCGAAAACAACCCATTCATTCCCCGCCAGGGTGACCCCGTCACGCCATATCAGACGTGCCAGGGGGATCCCGGCGAGGAATCTGGGAGGGGGCAGGGCCGCGTGGTGCAACGTGCGGCCGCACGGCCCCGCCCCCTCCACGCACCCCGCCGCCCGCCCTCCGGGGAGACAGGTGGGTGGCGGGGCCAATGCGGCTGCCGCGTCGAGCCGGAGTTGCCACGGCCCGGGATCCCGCCGGTGATCCCGGGCTGTGGCGCGTGGCCAGACGTTACTTTTTTTTTGTCCCCGCTGGGGATCTTTTTGACCACGCTTCCCGGGNGGCCAGACGTTACTTTTTTTTGGTCCCCGCTGGGGATCTTTTTGACCACGCTTCCCGGGACATTCCCCCGGCTAGTCCGGGAAGCATGGTTCAAATTGACCCCATGCGGGTATTGACCGTGGTGAACATCTGGCCGCCGCCAAACAGACGTTCAAGACACAGTGACCACAGGTGGGTATTCACCGTGGTTCACTGTGATCTCGTAACGTCTGAAAACACCCTATGTAGTTGGGTGGTAGTGGGTTAAAATCAGGTGGGTGGGGGTGGGTGAGAGGAGCGCAGATGAAGTCAGAACTTTTCGATCTTGTGAAAGTGAAGTGGTGGTTAGTGGGTTATTGTTTGTCTAATTTAATCCATATAATGGCTAGCAGAGGAGCAAGAAAATCATTCGTGAAAGCCCAACAAACCATTAAGAATTTTTTCTGGCTTTCATTTCCAACTCTGAAATGGCCAAATTTTAGCCTTTTCCTGGTCTTTCACATTTTGGGGTGCACACTCCTACTGGGAACATTTCCTGGGCTTAGGCCCCTGCCCCTTGAATTTCTTTCTTTAATCTTTATTGTACTGGCTCTAGGCCATGACAAATTATATACACAAAAGATATCCAGTCATCCAAAAAAATAAAAAAAATAACAAGAATAAAAATATTCATTAAAATACAATAAACACCTCAGTACAATAATATAATATAAACTTCAATATTTATACAACAAAAAAACACAACAAAGGATAACTAGCTCAATTAATAGCAGAGGACTAACTATAAACTGATCATCCTACCCAAAAATAATCTTAATCTTAAATTCACCCAACCATTTCCACTTTCTTTTCCCTAGATTTTTCCATTAAGAATGCAATTAATGCTATCCTAGTAATATTTTGATGACACTTATCTGAGAGGAGGAGTGCAATTTTATACTTCACCATTAAATTTCTTGGCACAATCATATATTCCCTCAGAAGATTGCGTAAATGAGTAAATTGAGGGCAGTAAAATAAATAATGAGGTAGGTCTTCTACTTCCAGAAGACAACATGGGCACACCCTATCCAAATAGGGAGTCCCCTTAAATCTCCCCTCCAGCACTGCCAAGGGCATAATATGAAGGCATAAACAAAGAAGCGCTCGCTTGTGCTGGAAGGGCAGATCACTTTTAATATATTCTGCCCCATCACGTTCTGGCATCAAAAATTTATACCAGGGTGCGGTCTTTAACATATACACCATAGATCTAGCCATTTGTATATCGATATCCAGGATTCTAGATTTCAACATGGCCTTTGCCACTTTGCAAAGATAGTTTTTCAAAAAACAATAAGACAGCCCCAATTCTTTGAAGTTAGCATCAACCTTCTCCCACCACGGGTAGATCAAATGGCTACTATCCATTTTTTCTAATAAACAAATATTAGAAAATTCCTCAACGGAGGCACTACTAATTTTTAAAACCGATATCAGTGTTGTCTCTGTAAGATAGGCCCTCAGAGATCTCATCCCAAACTCCAGCCTTAATAAGACTGCTGGGGTGGATTTTGATACCTACATCATTCTTCTCAAAAAATTGTTCTAAATAGGTTCCAGTATCTTCATCACAGACAGGGAATAACCCCATAATAAAACTCCATTTTATCTTAGCTATTACTTTGGCCTCAAAGACCTTTATAGCAGGGGTGAACCTTTGTCCTCCTTTAGTAACAAAAAACGTACAAATTGCTCCCACTGTACCAGACACACTCTTTTTTAAGGAGTCAATATGTGGAACCCATGAACCATTATGTGAAAAAACCACACCTAAATACCTAAAAAAATTTACTTGGTCAATTGACACGGAATCCATATACCAAGACTCCTTCTTAAATTTTTCCTTAAAAATCAGCACCTTTGTTTTATTATAATTTATTTTGAGTGACTGAATTTTGCACTCCTGGGAAAAATCCTCAAGGAGGCGCCTTAAACCCAGGCCAGATGTAGACAATAACACGGTGTCATCTGCATACATAATTATTGAAATTCTTCTTTGTCCTAACTTAGGGGCCATATAAGTCCTGGTGTCTCGTAAGTTAATAATTAAATCATTAACATATATATTAATTGAATTTAATTGTCAGGGCTGAGTCCTGAGTCCAGGCTCAAGATAGAGTAAGCCAGGCCAACGCCCATCGGGTGACCTCAATCACCATAGAGCTCCCTAGAAGTGGTGGCTGGAGCTGCTAGTACAGAACTCCTGAGCACAATGCATTCAGCAACAAAACCTATTCCATTTCACTGAAGTAGAAGAAATGTAAATTAGGCTAAAATAAGTCCTTGGACTTGCTTGGACTTTACTTGGACTGAGTCAGGTCCATGACAAAGTCACCGTTTGTGGCCGATAAAGGACTTCAGCCAACTTGTGAATACAGGCCTTCATGCTAAACACTTGATTGCAAAAAAACACCTAACTTCATTTTATAATAGCATGTCTTGTTACAGGAACTGCCAGACTGGATCAGACCAGGGACCCAGTCAGTCCAGCATTTTGTTTCCAGCAGCGGCCAAGTTGATATATATTAGAGCAGTAATTCTCATCATTTTTCCAGTGGCAAACACTGTAGCGATATGACTACTTGGGAGCACTGCATAACTTGCATGAACTCAGCCACCTCTCTGCAATTAAATGGAAAATGAGATGATTAATCAACTCCCCACCCCAATTTGACCCTGCTTCAATGCAGTTCAGTCCACTTACAGCATGGGTTCAGGACTGGAGGCCCCATAGCATGGAAGGAGGCCCCTGCCCTGGCATGGTCACAGTGATATTAGCCGTGGTATTCCCCAGGTGGGCTTCAGCCGATGCAAGCAGGTTCGGGTTAAGCTCTGCTTCCCAGCAAGGGCAGCAATGGTGGCAGGGCAGCAGGACCCCTTGATGGGCACAAAGCCCAGTGCCCAGCGCAGCTATGGTAGTGGGTGAGCTGTACCTGGGGCAGGCAGATAGCACAGACTGACCTTGCAGCTGTGCAAGGGGAATAGATTAGCATAGGCACCATATATTATGAACAATTTGGCTCATATAGTTTTGAGAAGAACTAACTCAAGTATGTAAACATCTTGTGTAAGTCCAGTAGTTTTCCATCACTGTGTTATGTTGCACTTTGAGTGACATCTCTGTATCTGATGCTTGTGTTGTAACCTATAAAATACTTGTGTATTCTGGGAGGAGCAGACCAGCCTGTTTTCCTTGCATGGAGGCATTGTTGCTCTCTCTCTCAGTGCTTTGAGAACAATAAAGACTCTGACAGATTTTACCAACAGTGTGAGTATATGTTTTTCCTCGACAATGTCCATGTTAATTTTTTCTTGGGCATGGATCTGCTACGGAAAATAATGGATCCATGCCCACATTACCTATCAGGCTAGGCTTGGGTGGGTGGAGGGCTGACAGGGATTGCCTCCCTTCCCCTCCAACCCCAGCAACTCACCTGGTGGTAGCAGTGGCAGCAGCAGCTTCTCCGGACGGCTCTCCTGCTGGATCCTTCTTGCCGCTTCACAGCCCGCCACATTGGGCTTCCCAGGGTGGTGCAGCAGGATCATCCGCCCACACCACCCTGGGAGATCCTGTGTCACAGGCTGGGAAGTGTCCAGAAGGAGCCGGCAAGAAAAGTTTCCACTGCCACCACTTGAGTCCACCTAAACTTCCTTCCCCTCCTCTTCCCACTGGCTGGGCTGGGGTGTACCTCCCCCACCCCCCCATCCACAGGCCTCCCCCTTGCATCACTGCAGGCTGGGTTGGGTGTGCCGCCTCCTCCCCTCCCAAACTAGTGTTAGTTTAATCAACGTTAAATTTGAATGCACACATTCAAATGTAACATTAGTTTCTGCTCGCGTGAGTGACAAGGTTGGATTTTCCAGCCCTGTCATCCATGATGAAACTAACATTAGTTTCTGAGCTGAATGAGAAACTCTGCTTGCCCACGTTACATAAAACTAAGGTTAGATAAGAATTAACGTTAGTTTGTGTAACGTGGACAAGCACCCATTGGGTATTTTCAGACATTACGAGATCACAGTGAACCACGGTGAATACCCACCACCACTGTGCCTCGAACGTCTGTTTGGCGGCCGCCAGATGTTCGCCATGGTCAATACCCACACGGGGTCATTTTCAACCACGCTTCCCGGGCTAGCTGTGGGAATGGGTGTCTTCAGACGTTACGCGAACACGGTGAACCACGGTGAATACCCACCTGTGGTCACCGTGTTCCGTACGTCTGTTCACGGCGCGCCAGATGTTGGCCACGGTCAATCCCCACATGGGGTTCGTTTGAACCACGCTTCCCGGGCTAGCCGGGGGAAGGTCCCGGGAAGCGTGGTCAAACGGACCCCGGGCCGTGGCCAAGGAAAAGTAACGTCTGGCCGCGTGCCAC
>QEPC01010688.1:1632196-1656537 GCA_003113815.1 Sphenodon punctatus
GCCTCCCTCCTCGCTCCATCCCGCCACGCTTGCCTGCTGCTGATTTCGCTTTAAATCTCCCTCTGGTGGTTGTGTTGTTGCTGGTTGCCCGGCAGCGACGCTGCGTGCCTTGTCCCCGGCTGGGGCTCATTTCCTTTGGTTCCGCCCGGGGATTGGCGTCCAGACGTTACTTTTCCTTGGTTCCCGGTGGGGGTCCGTTTGACCATGCTTCCTGGGATATTCCCCCGGCTAGCCCGGGAAGCATGGTTGAAATTGACCCCATGTGGGTATTGAGCGTGATGAACATCTGGCGCGCACCAAACAGACGTTCACGACCCTTTGGCCCCACCGCGGGGTTCAGCGTGGTTGAGCGTGATCTCGTAACGTCTGAAAATACCCAGAGAAAAAAGCACAAATCAGCGAGAAATATCTATTAATTAAACAGCTCTCCAAGAACCCCGTAGCTAATGCAACTAAAATAGCCATGATTAAAAGTCAGATTAATTTATTGGAAAGTGAAATCGTGGTTAGAAAAATTCGATATACAAAAGCATTTTATTTTGATAAAGCAAATAAGGCTGACAAAGCGCTGGCATGGATGACAAAAAAAAAAGACATAGAAAGGGAATATACCCTTTATCAGAAAAATGCCAGACGCACCCATGCTAAAAGAAAAGGACATGGAGGACTGCTTTGTCCAATTCTATCAAAAAATATATGAAATAGGCAACCCAGCACAAGACAGCATTAATAATTTTCTGAATGATTTGAACTTTTAAAAAATCACGAAAGAAGAAGCCCAATTCCTAAATAATGAAATTAGCTTGAAGGAAGTGCAAAAAACAATAAAAGAATTACCAAACAATAAAGTGGCAGGCCCTGACGGGTATCCAGCGGAGTTCTACAAAACATTTAGAAAACAAATAGCTCCACTCCTGGTAAAAGTATACAACTCTATTTTAAAACAAGGTCAAATGACAGACACATTCTACAACGCAGTAATTACTTTATGTCCAAAACCAGGTAAAAATTTGGAATTATCCAGCGGCTACCGGCCCATATGACTGATTAATACGGACGCAAAATTATTTACTAAAATCCTAGCCAACAGACTGATGATGATTATTCCAAATGTAATTAACACAGATCAAACTGGGTTTATCCCAGGAAGATTAGGAATAGACAACATAAGAAAAGTCGTGAATATTATAAACCATATATAAAGGTCAAACAGATTCCTGCTGCTATAGTGGCCCTAGACGCGGAGAAATCCTTTGACATGGTTGAATATAATTACTTGTTCGAGACCATGAAACGAATGGGAATCACGGGCCCATTTCTACAATGGGTAAAAACTATCTATAAAGCTCCTAGAGCAAGAATAATGATAGAAGGCAATCAGATCGCAAACATAAAAATTACCAGGGGTACAAGACAGGGCTGCCCATTATCCCTGCTATTGTTTAATATAGCTATCGAGCCTCTAACAATGGCCATTAGGGCCGATCAAAAAATTAAAGGGATCAAAGTTCTAGATAGGGAATTTAAGCTCTCCCTGTACGCAGATGACATGATGGTGAGCCTCTCGGACTTGCCCTGTTCAGTACCAAGACTGCTGAAGGTAATAGAGAGATTTGGAAAAATCTCGGGATATAAAGTAAATGCGGGCAAGTCTGAGATGCTACTATTCAATGAAGAAAAGCTCTCTAATAGGGAAAGAGAAGTGTCAACGCCATTTGCTGTGCAGGCAGATAGCATAAAATATTTAGGGGTGCAGATTACCAAAAAATGGAGGGATTTATACAAACGAAATTTCCTCCCACTATTGGAGAATATAAAACGAAAGGAGGAGGATTGGAAAAAATTACAGGTATCCTGGCTAGGAAGGGCAAATTTAATAAAATTTTTGATACTTTCCAATTTGCTATACACCTCCTTCGCCTTGCCAATTCAATTACCAAAGGTTTATTTCATGGCAGTAAACAAAATTATATCAAGAATCTTATGGCAAAGAAAAAAACCTAGAATAAGGAAAACAATACTATATACAAGTAAAGATAACGGAGGCCAACACTTACCTGATATGAAGCTCTATCACTGGGCAGCAGTCCTCAGAGGGATAAAAATCTGGTTTCAGGGAAAGTCAGTTCCCGACTGGCTGACATTAGAAAAAGAAGCATGCCAAATAGATACATTTGTAAGTATCCTCACAGATGGGCAGAGAGTAAATAAAAAAATAGTCATGACACATCCATTTGCAGGCATGGCTTTGCAAGTTTGGGAGACAGTCAGTAACAAGCTAGAAATATCTAGAGATAATTCCCCATACACCCCTATCTTTGGAGAATGGAGTAAGAGGGCAGGTATAAATCGAAAGGTGGTGGAGAAGTGGGAAAACAAAGGTTTAAAGTGGGCTGCCCAAATTTTCGTGGGTGATGTTATAATGAATTTAGAAACCATCAAAGAAAAACTGGAGTGGACCCCTGATTTCTGGGTATACGCAAAAATTGTGAGTAGGTTTAGCCACAAAGCAATAAAAGCACAAGTGAATAGAAAAATGACAGACTTTGAGAGAGTGATGTATGGGGATCAGGGACGGAGACATGAGATCTCAAAAATGTATAGAGTGCTGCAATCGATAATACACTTACCGGACGTGGGGTATTTTGCGGCGTGGGAAAAGGACCTACAAAAAGAAATGGATAAAAAAGAAAGAAACACAACTTGGCTAAATATGAGAAAACTGTCACGCTTTCTATCAGTACTGGAGCCACAAGTTAAAGTAACATACAGGATGTTACCTCACCCCCTAAGAAGTTAAATAAAATGAACAAAGACTACCCTCCAGAATGCTGGCAGGGGTGTGGAGGGGAAGGGAAATGGCTCCATTGCTGGTGGGAATGCCCACACGTGAAGGATTTTTGGGACAAAGTGTGGACTCATATTAACATTGTGGCGAATTGCGAAATCCCGAAGACACCGGAAACCGCACTGCTGGGCATCTTCCCAGATCTACAGATAATACCGGAAAGGACAATGGCATGCCAACAGCTAAGACTGGCTGCCATACACACAATAGTGTGTAACTGGAAAGCAAGGAAAAAGCCCTCGTATCAAAAGTGGATACAAAGAATCTGGCACACCATCACCATGGAGCGAGTGCACGCAGGAATCCGTCAAGAACTAGAAAATTTCTACGCCGTATGGACTAATATATGGAACCTCTTGAAGCAACAAATTAATGTGGACCAACCTAAAATGTCAATCTGTATAACCGAGATATAAGGAATGTTAAATGTTTAGTGTTAATTGTATAATGAATATATAACGACACACTACAGTTTCCTCAGGCTGGTTTCTGTAATCTAGGTCCTTAACCAGAATGACAAAATAGTGTGTAGGATGTCAGAAACTTGAAAACATAATAAAAATATTATACAAAAAAAAAAAAAGAACAATGGTGCAGGATCAAGCCCTTTGTGAGCAGGACCTGGTCACCTGTATTTGATATGTAAAATATTCATGAGATCCACTATGGTTACTAGCTCATTCCTATACCAGCCATATATTTACTGCCTGAACTCTGCAGCAAACATATGTTCTTTTGTAGATTTATAGGATTTCTTTAAATGAAGGAATGATTAAGTGACAAATACCCAGAAAAGTTTTTAAAAGTGGAGATCTGCCCCAGTGTGTGCCTGCCCTGAAAGGCTGCAGAAAAGACCCTACCTGCCTCTGCTCCTCCCCCCAGACCCACATGTGCTTGACTCCAGTTTGCTCCAGGTAAGAGGCTGCAGCTGACCAGCCCTGCAGCCCCTCCCCCTCCTGCACTCCTAAGGAAACCTGCCAGCCTGCTTTACCCCAGAGGGCTGCCCCAGCGGGCAGTAGCCCGTGGGTGGTGCCCGAAGGGCAGCAACAAAAGGGTGCTGGCTGTTTTGTGGCCGTTGTGAGACCGGTGCGAGGTCTGCAAGGAACCACCCGCCTGACGACATCCACGCCACACAGCTTCTTCCGATCCCCGCTTCCATCACCACCAGACACAGCACAATCGCTCCTGCGACACCCACTGGCCTGATCTGCTGCAGTGACTGTTGCCACCTAGGATGCCTCCCCATATTTCCCTCGCTCCCTCACCCCCTTCTTCTCTCCTTCTCACCCTGCTGCTGGCTCCCCTGCTCCTCCCTCTCCCTCCTCCAACAGCCTTTGTCCAACCGCCTACCCCTTATTCTCACCTGTGCCAATTCCCCCTCCCCTCCCTCACCCCTCATCCGATCGCTGCACACCCAGACACTCCACATCCCATTGTGACCGGTGTGCGGCTGGTGCAAGACCCATTCCCTGCAAGCCCCCCTCTCCCCTCCCCTCCTAATCTCCCTATGCACTCCTGCACACACTCTCCGCTCCTCCTCTGTCCCCTCCCTCACTCTCCCTCGTTTCTCCTGCTTGCCTAACTGCCTTTGCCCTTTCTCCCTTGCTGCCCCCCATGCCTGGAACTCCCTCCCTACCCATATCCGCCTTGCCCCCTCCCTCAGCTCCTTCAATTCCCTCCTCAAGACCCACTTCTTCTCGCCGCCTTTCCCAATGCCTGCTAGTTGTTCCCCAAATACTTCTGTCTGCCCTCCTCTGCAGACTGCTGCACGTAACCGGATTGTAACCAAGCCAAGCACGTGCACCTGAGACTTCACAGCCGCCTGAATGTTTATTTGTCTTCTCCCCTGTCTCTCCCACTGTCCCCTCTCCCTGTCTCCCCCTCCTTGTCTTTTAGATTGAAAGCCATAGGCAGGGACCACATCTATTTCTATGTTCTGTAAAGCACCAGGTACATGGCCGGCACTGTACAAATGTTTATAATAATAATAATAATAAATAATAATCTGCCTATTTTGGTGCACAATCAACCGGATACCTGGTGGGTTTCGTGGGGTTTATTTGACTATGACCCAAAACTTTTTGGGCTCAGGAAAATTTGTTTTAATGGATGTTGACTTGTACTTGTTTGTTTGTGTATGCCTTGGCTTCGGCCGTAATAAATTATTATTATTATTATTATGAATAATAATAATCTGCCTATTTTGGTGCACAATCAATTGGATACAACAAAACCCATAACTAGTGCCATCCCATTCATGGCATGGTGATCTCAATAAGCAATTGGGGTCCTTCTGTTTTCCACATTTCTGCATTGATGCAAGAACACAACAGCTACCAGGATGGTGCTTAAAAGATGATTATAGGAAGTCTCAGCTTTTCACATCCATACAGAAGTTGATTTGCAAAGTTTTCCTTCAGAAAAAAATGATCAGATCTCATGTCAACACTGGTGGAAAAGGTTATGTCATATGAAAACTTACCTGTAAAATTTGCAGCAATTAAATGTTCAGGGCAAGCAAGGCTTAGTGGATCTCTCCAATACCTGGGAGAAGAGCAAGGGATCGCCCCTGGCAGGAGTATTCAAGCTCCCTCAGCTCATTTGGACAATCAACTGCCTGGCGTTATTTCCAATGCAGTTATCACTTGTTCACATGAGCCGACTTTACTCTAGCAACCTCTATCTAAAGATATTGGAATTCCTAGGCCTTTGCCCCTAAATCTGATTTTTGTTGTTTTGCCGCTTCCAGCGGGGAATCTTCCTTACTGGAACATGCTGCTGGATGTGGCCGAACATCTAAGGTTACTTCTTAGAATTTCAATAACATGACATATCATCAGTTCCGTTGACCATCTCATAAGCTCTAGGGACTGCTGGATCATAAATGTTACTTTTAGTTCGTCTACTTTGATCCCAAAGATCCTTGCTAAAGAAAAGGAGCTAAAGAGCAGAGCAATCTTTATTTCAAGAGTGCTACCTACAAATCCCATTAAACCAAAGATTGAGGATGGGGGCTTGCTGCCCCTGGTGGCGGGCATGGCTCCGGGGGCTCCATCTTCCCCACCTCTCTCGCCCCTATGGCAAAACTCTGAGGTGCTTCTTTTTAATGATCAAATAGCACCTGGGAATTTAGCCGGTCGTGGAAGGGCAAGGAAATTGTTTATGGCTATGCCGCCTCAGCCCCCTCCAGAGACCACTAACTTGATAGAATTATTGAGGGATAATGAGATGGAGGTTGATCCCCCCCCCCCGGCCTCGGTCGTGGTAGGTACCTAGCGGACCCACCCACCCCGCCCCCAATGCAAAGCCAGATGGACTTGCAATAGTACCTTTGGGTCATTTGGACCAGAGGTCTTTATTGAATAAATTAGATAACTTGTTGGGAAAGCTGGGGGAAATGAGGGGTAGGGCAGGTCAGCTGGCAGCAGAAAGGGATCCCCCCCGTAAGTAGAGGGGCACCTTTCGCCCTTCCTTCATAGTCCAGTATGACTTCTAACACCCAGATTGCATTTTTTTCTCCAACAGCAGGTCCCCAGCGGGTTATAGATCTGGGGGCTGATATTGAGTCTTCAAGGCATTTCTGTGTACAGACGGGTGGGAGAGGCCCAGCTGTGGGTACTAATCCTTTGGCCAAGGAGGGCATGCTCTCTTCCCCACTACCTCCTGGTCCTTAATTTCCATTCAGGGATCAGAGGAGTGGGGAGGGTGTTTCCGTTTTGGAAGGTAGTCTGGTGATCCCTCAGCTCCCAGCAGCCCAGTTTTCTGTGATCTCTGTCCGGGCTCAGCAGGAAGTTTCTATCTTAGGAGGAGACCCAATTTTGGGGTCTCCTGGGGAACAGCAGTTGGGCAAATGATGACCAGCTGGACCCCCTCGGGAAATTACATTGGTTAGTTGGAACATCGCAGGCTGGAGTTCCCGCCAGCTAGATGTTTGTTTAAGGGAATTTTTATTGTCCTATGACCTGCTGCTCCTACAAGAAATGTGGGCAGCTGAGGAGTTTTCCATCAAGGGCTTTGAGTTTTTTTGCTTACAGGCTGAACCCCCTAAGGGGTGTGGTCCATTGGTGGCCTTGCCCTTCTGGTAAATTCCTCATTACAGGCCAAAGTTACAGTGGTAGACACCTTCAAGGCTCATTTGTCATTACCATTGTGTACTTCTTGGGGGTTTGGAACTATTATTGGGGAATGTTTATATCCCTCCCATCTCCTCCCTTTATTACTCGGAGGATTTTTGGGAGTTATTCCCTAACTCTAGACTCGTATGCCCGTAATGCTCTTGGTATTGCAGTTCTTTCCTTGGTTTTGAACACATGATCATACACAATTGCAATCTTCATATTCTGAATGAATCCTTTATTGCTGGGTCATCTGGGTCATCCTGCTCGCCTAACTGCCTTCGACCCTTCTCCCTCACTGCCCCCCATGCCTGGAACTCCGTCCCTGCCCACATCCACCTTGCCTCCTCCCTCCGCTCCTTCAAATCCCTCCTCAAGACCCACCTTTTCCTCGCTGCCTTTCCCAATGCCTGCTAGTCTTTCCCCTTACTCTTACTGTCTGCCCTCCTCTGCTGACTGCTGCTACCAACCCGCATTGCAACCAAGCCAAGCACACGCACCTGAGATTTCGCATTTGCTTGAATGTTTGTTTGTCTTCTCCCCTGTCTCTCCCACTGTCCCCTCTCCCTGTCTCCCCCCCTTTTGTCTTTTAGATTGTAAGCCATAGGCAGGGACCGCGTCTAGTTCTGTGTTCTATATAGCGTCAGTCGTATGACCTGGTACTGTACAAAACACAGAACTAGACGCGGTCCCTGCCTATGGCTTACAATGTCTAATAATAATAGTAATCTGTGTTTTGTGGCTGACTCTTGTTAGTTAGTGTTACCAAATTACAATTTGTGTTTTGATATATTCCATAAATAAGTCTTTGCTCTTACGTTTAGTCACCTCTCGTTGGAACGTATCATTCATTATTATATTAATAAATTCCCCCACCGCCTGTTTCTAGGCTTGGTACTCTCCCATTTATGAGAATGGGAGGAGCCACCCAAAGAACACAAGGTTGCTACCTTGTAAACAAGGTTCTTGGAGATGGCTCCGAACATTCTCACAAATGCCCACCCTTCCAGCCCTGCTTGAATTTATTAATATTAAATATTTGGCTGGAAGGAACTGTTGGGCTTAGGCGGGAAGGTGCCTTATATAGTGTGGGGGCACATGAACGTAACGTGAATTCTTCTTCGAGTGGCTCCTCCCATTCTCACAAATGGGTTTGCGCATGCGCGCCCTTCTCCTACCGGCATATACCAAGCTCATATTCAAATTTGTCGTGCGAAGGCACGCCCCCAATAGTATATAAGGCATCCTCCCGCTCATACCCAACAGTTCCTTCCAACCGCTTTGCGGCTTACTAGCATATATCTTCTCATCTTCAAATATGACCACCAAACATAGCTTTAAGAATTGCTTCTCTTGCAACCGCAAGATGACGACGAAGGATCCTCATGGGCAATGTCTAGTCTGTTTGGGCACTGCCCATAATCCTGAAGACTGTCAGGACTGTTCTCTTCTCAAGCCCAAGTCACTGAGGGAGCGGGCCATTCGCCTTCCGGCGCTACTAAAAGAAATGGAGGATAAACATAAAGGGCACAGTAAGTCCCGTTCTTCCCCCAAAAGGCCTATGTCCCCTCTTAGTGTTCCCAGCCTTGGCGCACAAGAGACTGTTTCTGCGGCTCCCACCCTCTCTGCATCGACTACCGCCGACTCTCCTGTCCCCGGTCCTTCGGGGCTTCAAAGGAGCTGCCCTCCATCACCAAAAAGGGCAAAAATACTGGAGACTGTAGAGCCTGCCTTTCTGGCACACCGCTCCTTTTCTCCGCTACTTTCTGAGGATGAATCCTCTTTATTTGGAGCCGGTTTCTCACCGCTCGCTCCTGCATCGCCTGTGACCATTATGTCACCCCTATATACAGCTGAGGAGCCCACGGATGAGCGCTTCAGAGGCTCTCCGTTTCAGCCGCCTACCTTACAGTGGCTCGCCGCCCCTGAACAACAGCGGCCTGAACCCCCTCGCCTCCCACCACAATCGCCTCCAATCCCTTGGGATTTTTTCAAGGAGCAGGAGCGATCCAGACGGGAGGATGATCGGCTGGTGCTTTCTTGTTTGCAAGAATTAATAAAAGCCAATAAGGCCAAGGAGTCTGCTTCTGCTCGACCTCCGCTCCCTCAGGAAAGGGAAATGGCATCACCTGTACGACGTCCATTGCCACCCCTTTCCACGTCCAGGATTCCATATCTGGCTAGGCCATCGACGTCGGCAGCCTTTCCCTCGACGCCCACAGCGCCTCGACCATCGGCGTGGAGAGCTCAAACACAACTCTCCCTTCAACATCCCTCGACGTCTGCACGGCCAGCTCCGTCGACGTCAACAGTCCCACTGCCTCCGACGGGCCCATCTTCCTCGACGTCGGCGTCTCACGAGCCCGACGTCCAGGCATCTCAACAGCCTGTCTTTGACGACGATGACAAATCGGCCTTCTTGCGTCGACAGCAACGGTATCGACGCACGGCACAACGTCGACGCAAGTCTCATCTTCGAACCATAGTCCAAGAATCTGAGCTGCCACACTCCCCCGAACACAGGGACTCCTCTGATTCCCCTGAACGGGTGCAACTGACCGAATCTCCAATTGCTCCTGAGGCAGCTGAAACTCTCGAGCACCACGACGTCGAGGGGCTCTCTCCCCCGCCTTCTGACGACGTCGATGGGTCGACCTCCGTCTCCTCGAATTCCCAGGAACATAAAGAATTTCAAGGCTTAGTCAGGCGATTTTCTGAAGTTTTAAAGTTGGACGTCGTCCCCACGGCAGAGCAAGATATAGACCCCGCTTTCACGACTGTTGAGCGTCCGGCTCAATCAAAGCTAACTTTTCCTTTGTTGAAACGGCTCTCCACGGAGGCGGCAAAGATATGGGCTACTCCAGCTTCAAGCCACCCTGTCTCCTCGACGTATAGTTCCTTTTATCTTTTCCCTCCTACACAGGACTCGATATTTTTTAAACACCCACTACCCAACTCCTTGGTGGTGGCTGCGTCCGCCGAGAAGCCTCAGCGGAACTCTCAGGACACTTGGCCGGCAGACAGGGATAACCGTCGCATCGACATTTTTGGCAGGCGTGCGTTCGCCTCAAGCACTATGCTCATGCGAACGTCAAATTATGCCGCTGGTATGGCATCTTACCAGCACCATCTCTGGGAAGAGGCCCAAAGATTCTCTGACCATCTCCCTAAGGAGAAACAAAAGGCCTTCCTAACACTGTGCACAGAGGGATCTCTGACGTCGCGCTTCCAACTACACACAGCTAGACATTCCTGTGACACCGCTGCGCGGGCAGTAGCAAACTCAGTAGTCACAAGAAGATTCGCCTGGTTAAGGGGAACTAAGCTGGAATCTCACCATAGGTCCAGGATTGAGAACCTGCCCTTTGACCAGGCGGGTCTCTTTGCAAAGGATACGGACGATATCCTTGACAAAATTCAAAAGTCGAAGGCTACCGCAAGTAGAATGCGTCTCTCGCAGCACTCTGCTTCCTACCACTACTCCCGTCTTTACCAACAGCAACAGCAGCCTTTTCAACGTCCACAGCGACCATTTTACCAGCAGGGCCACTCCTATACGAAGAGGTATTACCCTCCCAACTTCCCTTACCAGGGTAGACCTCGACCTCAGTATACTTCCTACAAGCCCAAACCTGGCAACCGTCAGTTTTTCTCACCTCCCCAACAGAGGCGCAGGTGACTGGAAGTTGACTATCCTCTCCTCCCTCCGGCAGGAGTAATTTCTCAAGTTGACTTTGCTGTTACTTTGTTTAACGCTTTTTCTATGCGGCAAGCTATCACCTCTGATAGATGGGTCTTGCAAGTTATTCAGTTTGGTTATACTGTTTCCTTTAGTTCTCTGCCCCCTCCCTGTTACTCTCATAGTTGCCCTCCTTTGTCTAGTCCCCAGACACACGCCTTAAATAAAGAAGTTCTTAACCTTTATATCAAGGGAGTGATTGAATTCGTCCAACAGGATAACATTGCAGGGGGATTCTACTCCAACCATTTTGTAGTACAAAAGAAAGATGGGGGATACCGCCCCATCCTCGACTTACGTGATCTAAATGTTTTTGTTAATTATTTTAAGTTTAAAATGTTAACACTACCTCGTTTAACTAATTTCCTTCACAGGAAACAATGGTATGCCGTCCTAGATTTAAGGGACGCCTATTTTCACATAAGGTTGCACCCCAGCAGCAGGAGGTTCTTTAGATTCCGCCATGGATCCAGCCACTTTCAGTTTTGTTCCCTACCATTTGGCCTTTCTTCAGCCCCTAGAGTATTTACTAAGGTGCTGGCCCCGTCATCGCTTTCCTTAGGAAGCAGACAGTGTCCATCTATCCGTATCTTGACGATTGGCTCCTAGTGGCTGAGTCCCCACAAGAGTTATCTCGTAACATCGAATTCACCCTAAAAATTTGCTTCCTACTGGGCTTATCAGTCAATCTCCAGAAATCTATTCTCGTTCCCACCCAGAGGGTCCCCTTTATTGGGGCGATATTAGACTCCTCCCAAGGAAAATTGTTTACCCCGTTGGAGCGCTTTTTAGATATCGCTGCTCTGGTTAAGAACATTACCTTGCATAGGACACAACCTGCTAAGGTTTTCCAGAGATTGTTGGGCCTCATGGCATCCACTACGGCCACAACCCCCTTCGCCAGATTTCATATGAGACCTCTCCAACTATGGTTCCTAAAGTTGTTTGACCCTTTGTCGGATGCCCCGAACAGGAGACTTCGAGTTACAGCCTCTGTAGTTTACTCTCTAAGATTCTGGTCTAATCAGGAGTTGGTCTTGAGTGGCATGCCCTTTGAGACACCAACCCCCTCTAACACGGTTACCACTGATGCTTCCTCCACAGGATGGGGAGCACATCTCCGGAACCTCAACGTGTCAGGTCAGTGGTCTCCATCCCAGAGACTGATCCACATAAATGTCTTGGAGACCACAACTATTCTCTATGCGTTGAGAGCCTTCCGACGTCAGCTACACGGCTCAGCTGTCAACCTCGTCACCGACAACACAGCTGCGGTCTGCTACGTCAACAAGCAGGGAGGTACCAGATCGCCCGAACTTTGTCTCCTCGCCATGAAGATCTGGCGATTTGCTATGGCACACAACATCACCCTGGTTCCCTGAATACGAGGGCCGACATATTGAGCAGGCTAACCAGCGAGAACCACGAGTGGCAGCTCTGCCAGCTGGTATACATCAGCCTCACCTACAGGTGGGGAACTCCAAGAGTGGACCTGTTTGCCACGGCAACCAACACAAAATGTCCCCTCTTCTGCTCCAGGGCGGGACACGATCCGACGTCTCTAGGGGATGCATTTCTCACACCTTGGAAGTTCCATCTGTGTTACGCTTTTCCTCCCGTCCCCCTGATCCACAAGGTGCTCGTGCATGCTCGGACCCACGGCGCAAACCTGATCCTGGTCTGCCCCTACTGGCCACGGCAACCGTGGTTCAGCGAGCTCCTCTCCCTCTCCCACGAGTCTCACCCATTGCCTCAGAAGCACAACCTATTATCCCAATCCCAGGGTCAAGTGCTTCACCCAAACCTCCAGGGTCTCAACCTCTGGGCTTTCAGAATCCTCATCGAACCGCCCCCCTAGAAGACAGGGTTGCACTGGTTCTCAGCAGTGATATTAAGCCCTCTACAATGAAGTCCTATACTTCAAAGTGGAAGAGGTTTAAATTTTGGTTATCTGAAAACCAGATATCCTTAGATAACTTGTCGGTCAAGGTCCTGTTACAATATCTATTACACTTGGCTGAATCGGGGCTTGCATTATCTTCCCTTACAGTACACCTTGCAGCCCTAGCTAGATACATGGTACTGGACAACAATCAGTCATTGTTTTCCAATCCCACGGTCAAGAAATTCCTCAAGGGAATTGTGAACCTTTTCCCCCCCACAAGCTTCCCGTTTCACAATGGGACCCTCCCTTTGAACCCCCCCAACAAGCTGACCTTTTTCATTGGACACTAAAAACCTCCTTTCTAGTCGCTATAACCTCCCTCCGTAGAGTCAGCGAGATAGCTGCTATCTCCTGCAGACCTCCATATCTGCAAATTTTTCCGGATAGGGTGGAAATTTCTTCCCACCCGTCCTTTATTCCTAAGTGTGTATCTCCTTTTCACTTAGCACAAAAGATAATCTTGCCAGTTTTCCCTCCTGACTCTGATAACCCAAATTCTCCCTCCTCTGCCCACGCGCTTGATGTCAAGCGGGCGGTGCTCATTTATCTAGAGAAAACTCACGCCTGCAGGCTCTCTGATTTCCTTTTTGTCTCCCCTTCGCTTAAAACCCTGGGAAAAAAGATCTCCTCCCAAACAATATCTAAATGGCTCATGCAGACCATCTCTTTGGCTTATCAGGACAAGGGCCTTTGCCCCCCTCCAAACCTTAGAGCTCATTCTTTGAGAGCTGTGGGGGCTTCCACTGCAGCCTTTGCAAACGTGTCCCCCCAGGAAATTTGTAGAGCTGCCACTTGGGCTTCCCCGAACACCTTTGTGAAGCATTATGCTTTGCATCTCAATGACATTAGCCTTCAATCGGCTGGACGAGCTATACTTGACTCTGTTTCCAAACTCTGTTGATATTTCAACTGTATGTAAAATTGTGCCTCAGTCACCCAGTCTGTGTATAGGGTATGTTTTCATATTATAATAAGTTGATTCTTTCATTTCAGCTAACTAATAAATATTGTTTCTCGATAACGTTTTTACGTATCATACAGTTTGTCAAGAAGAAATTCCCCCACCGCCTGTCTCTAGGCTTGGTACTCTCCCATTTGTGAGAATGGGAGGAGCCACTCGAAGAAGAACAGACGGTTGCTACCTTGTAAACAAGGTTCTTCGAGATGGCTCCAACCATTCTCACAAATACCCACCCTTCCTGCCCCGCTTGGAAATTTCTTCTATAGCCTTGGGGTTGGAAGGAACTGTTGGGTATGAGCGGGAGGATGCCTTATATACTATTGGGGGCGTGCCTTCGCACGACGAATTTGAATATGAGCTTGGTATATGCCGGTAGGAGAAGGGCGCGCATGCGCAAACCCATTTGTGAGAATGGTCGGAGCCATCTCGAAGAACCTTGTTTACAAGGTAGCAACCGTCTGTTTCAAATTTGAGCTTGGTATATGCCGGTAAGAGAAGGGCGCGCATGGGCAAACCCATTTGCGAGACTGTTCGGAGCCATCTCAAAGACCTTGTTTACAAGGTAGCAACCTTCTGTTCTCTCTCTCGGCTGCGGTGACGCTCCTGGCGCCCGACCTCTGCACAGTCTCCGTCCAATGTCTGGCCCTCAACGCCTCACTCTCTGTGCCCCGCCCCAAGTCAGGGCAGGTATGCTGCACCAGCTGCAAAGCCCTCCCCCAGCACCCGGGTTGGCTCGCCTCTCAGCAGCTGTCCCTGCCCCGAGTTTGCTTGTACAAATGCCTCCCCCCCATGCCCAGGGGCAGAGTCCTCCCGCCGCACCGCTCAGGCACAGGAGCGCCCGCTTCTTTTCCGACTCCGCCTCTCACCCCCGACCCTAGGTTACAGCAGCTCCCGCGCTCCGCTCCAAGATGGCCCAGTATGTGCGGGGCGCCGCCGCGGTGGCGGTGATTCGGCTCTGCAACCCCCCGGTCAACGCGCTCAGGTAACCTCCCGGTCTGGCTGGCTGCTGAGGTCGGGGAAAGACTCTGGCTGCCTCCCTCTCTCCCGTCAGCATCGCGGTTCCGGGAACAGGAGGTGGCTCTTGGCTGCTTCTCTCGTGCTTGCCTGGCTGAAGACAGAATGCGGCCTAGCCCCACCCATAGATAGTGGGAGTCTCTGGACCCGCCTGCCGAGCCGACGCGAGGGGCTGTTTTTACCTGGATCTGGCTCGGAGCAGGGGACTCACGGGCAGACGGAGTAATAAGGAGAGGGAGCCCATCCAAGCGTTCTGCTGTTGACTGGTTTAGCTCTTTCACTTAAGGCAAGATTTCCACACACGCTCTTCCTCGTGTTTGCAGCCTTCTTGCTGCTAGTATCGTGTTTATAGAACAACTTCTTCTTAGGAAGAAGTAGGCACGGTCCCATGGCCCAGACAGCAGCCGTTCCCATATAAGAGTTCTAGATGTAATGTCTTGGTCAGCCCCTTCTCACTCTTCCTGGAGTGATTCCTGGTTTTGTTGTCTCGTCGTATGTGTCTTGCGTGGGACACATAAGTCTCCAATTAGTTCTTCCCTTCTAGGCACCCCTGCACTTTCCTTACCATCCAGCCGGTCCTTGTGTGAATCCCAATAGTGTTCACCTCTTCTGTGCTGCTCTCCTTCCCCATCTAGTCTCCTGTCCCCTCCTCTGTGTGCCATGAGCCTTTTATATATTTTTTCCATTCCTGTCCTCCCTCCCTGCTGCTTGCACTTTCATTGGATTGCACCTGTGTTAATTGGTGTGTGAGTGTGCTGAGTGGAGCCTTGCTGCCATCTATTGTCGCTTATTGGTATCTTTGGAGCCATAACCATTAACCTATAACTGCTCCTGTGCTGAATTTTGGCTCTGGCTGTTAATGTCATAATACTGAGGGGCATCTAGTGTGACACCAGGCTTGTACTCACCCCACCTGAAACCCCCTCTAATCCTGTTATACCTAACAATAAGAACTTAAGAAGTGCCATACTGAGTCAGACCAATGGTCTGTCAAGCCCAGCATCTTGTCCTCTGGCAGTGGCCAATCTCGATTGCATGGGACAAGACTGGGATTTCCCATTGTTCACTCCCAGCTCCCAACAGTAAAAAGTTCATCCCGTAAGTTATTTGGTTAATAATCATTAATGGACCTACTCTCCAAGAACTTATCCAGTCCTTTTTTTAAACTCGTCTGTACTACTGGCCTGGACAACATCCTCTGGCAACAAATTCCATAAGTTAATTATGCGTTAAATGAAAAAGTACTTCCTTTTATTTGTTTTAGATCTGCCGGCAGCTAGTTCCATTGAGTGTCCCCTAGTTCTAGTACTATTTGAGAAGGTAAATAACCATTCCCTATCTACTCATGCCACGCTACTCAAGTTTTTGTAAACCTCTATCATGTCCCCTCTCTGACTTCTCTTCTCTAAGCTGAAGAGACACAGCTTGTTAAGACTTCCTTTGTATGGAAGCCGTTCCATACCCTTTATCATTCTCGTTGTCCTTCTCTGTATCTTTTCTAGTTCAGCTATTTCTTTTTTTAGATGAGGCCACCAGAACTGCACACAATATTCCAGGTGCAGTCACACCATTGATTTGTACAGAGGCATTACGACAGCCTCTGTTTTATTCTCTATCTGTTTGCTAATAACTCCTAACATTCTGTTTGCTTTTTTGACTGCTACGGCACACTGGGCTGAGGATTTCAGTGTATTGTCCACAACCACTCCCAGAGCCTCTTCCTGAGTGGTAACTCCTAGTTTAGTACCCAGCTCACAGTTTGGATTATTTTTCCCTATGTGCATCACTTTGCACTTGTCCACATTAAATCTCATCTGCCATTTAGTTGCCCAGGCACCCAGTCTCATATTGCATGTTTACACAAAAAGCAGCTGAACAGAGGTTAAATTACCCCAGTATATCTTCAGGGGCAAACTAGCTTTGACTGCATCCACAAAAGCCTCTTCTCGCACTCAAGGCTGGCCTTGCCTCAGGGTGATCTGGGGTAACAGTCCCAAGCCCTATTTTATCTATCCTGCAGTCCCCTCCTCCCCCCTGTTTTCACCAGGGCAGGGTACAGGGCCCCCATAACTTCCCAGTGGCGCTCCAAACACAACCACTTCTGGGCCCTGCGGAGAGTGCCCCCAACAGAGTAGAGCCACAGCCCATCACCATGACCCTCCACATTTTATCTTTGCACAAGACACTGCAAATTCTAAGGTCAGCCTTGATCACACTTCTTCAGTTTCTTGTCTGTGATTGTAATCCTATGTTCTCCACTTTAAAAGTTACCTCTGGTATTGCCATGGCTGCTGCTAGGTATTCCAAGCTTTTAAAAGCCTGGTGTTACTTTTGAGGACCAGAGGAAAAAACAGGGAAACAAAAGGCAAAACCACCCAACCCAAAATGGCAAAGAATACATGTCTCTTTGGTGCAAGCAGATTGACCTCAGGATTAATTCCCCACACATTATGAAAAAGGCATACGAAGAAATAAGCATGACTTAAATCTTAGGTTCCGAGCAGAGGTACCAGCAGAATTTACTTTAGAGAGAGGTGGGAGAACCCCCTCATGCTTCTGCTTTCTAAAAGCCATGATGTCATGGTGCTTGGAAAGGGCTGTGGCAAAGGGTCTGTGCCACCCCTCTCTGACATGACCATGCTCGCCTTCCAAGCATAGTGATATCACGGCACTCAGAAAGGGGGCACGGTCACATTGGACAAGAGCACTGGAGCCCTTTTGCACCTGCTCCTTTCTGATGTGGCCATGTGCTCCTCCCAAAGGGCTAAGAAGGGGCAGAAGCTAGGTTGGTGCAATCACACCTAGCATTGCCATATATGCAGATTTTTAGAGGACACATGAGAAATACAGGTTGCAGGACTGTATCACACATCCTTGCCCCCCCCCCCCAGCCCCACCACTCATGCTTCTGAGGTTAAGTATTTTTGATTGAACACATTACACCTGCTGCATCCTGCAACCTAACCTTTTCACACCATTTTTTTAAAAGTAAGGGGGGGGGGGAGATTTTTTTTTGTGCAGATTTTAGTGTCTCCTGTGAATGCAGCCTTTGATATTGTGCGTTTACATGAAAAGCAGTGAATGGGGGTTAAATTGTTAGATTGTGCAACAGTCACAAGTAAAAGCCCATTGCAAGCTTAATATGGGGCTTGTCCAGTAGGGGGAGGGTCAGGGGATGAAACAGTTGTGGGTTTTTTCTTCCTTGTCTCCTCTCTTCTCCTCTCTCTGCCCTCCATCTTGTCCCATGCCATCTGTACAGTATGGAAGCATACCCCCAGCCAAAGCACCATCAAAGAACCTGAAGGGGCCCAGAAGTCATTATCCCAAGCATAATATTTCTGTGGCTGTTTGTATGGCACAGGGGCAGATTATACAGAAGTTAGTGGTTGATATGAATAAACCCAAAGAAGCAGGAGAAGCACTTCATGGCCTCCAGGAAGGTGACTCGTATAAAAGTGGTGCCTCTCTTTGAGAATACTTCCCATATAATCTGGAGATCTGTTCCCAGCCCCTTAAAAAGATGGTCCTGGGAACTAAGATTCATAACTAACTATTTATTGGATACCCAAAACAATGAACTAAATACAACTTTGGGCTTTTATAAGCCACAAGAGAAATATGTAGATAAGAGTGCTGTTTACACCTGTACCTGTCCTGTTTTAACTTCATTTATTTAAATGACTTGGGCTGTTAATGATCGTCTTTCCTAACAGTCCCTTCCCAAGTGACAACTATCCTAGATTGAACCTAGCATATATTTTCCAATTTGGAGTTTTGACTTTCAGGTGCAGCCTGAAAGTTTGCAAGCTCTCACTGACAGACATTGGTACAATAAAAGATCATGTCTCAACTACTTTGTCTCCAGACTCTCCATTTCTGCTCTTAGTAATTCCTGTTCCCAGAACTAAAATGGAGGACTATTTGCAGAGGAAGTCTATCTCAGCTGCTGGAATCCCAGTGTTTCCATGGGATTGGAGTAGGTTTAATTTGTACACACTCTTTGGTGTATAATCTTTGTTGAACATGTATATAGAGACAAATGTCCAAATTTGGATGGATTTTCATACGGATGGCAAAAGGCACATCCCGGACATCTACCCTACTAAATATCCAGTCTCTGCTCTGAAGCACAAGAGCAGGCTGCCCAACAGAGTCAGTGGTTAAGAATTTTCTAATGAGGCAAGCAATGGAGACAAAATGTCCTTTCCTCAGACATATAACAAAGGACCAAGACATCAGTAGATTGCTGATGGAGCAAAACATTGTTTCCCTCCCTCCCACCCACCCACTCCTTTCTTTAAAACAAACAAAAAACCCACCCAACAACTGTGCAACGGGTTTTGTTGAACCTAACAAGCCCAAGGCGCACACCTGGCATAGAAATTCTCAGCCTCAGCAGTTCAAATTTGGCAGTGTTACACCAGCAACTAAAACCAGGGTTTTATTTTGGAAACTTGTGCAACCTGAAATGTACAGTTTAGGCTTAAATACCGCCTCCAAGTATTTTCTCATGCTGTATAATGTGTGGTTGAGGCCATCTTGGCTTGGAGGGATTTCCAGTTATAGTTGGATTTCAGCTTCCTTTGTTAGAAATGGAAAAAAGTATGTCATAACAAAACTGGCACCATCCACTGTTTGGAGTACAGAGATTTCAGGAAAGTAAATGTGCCCAATACTTTTGGATTTGAAGGAGTTAAATGCTATATCTTTTGATGTTCTAGGCAAATTGTGACTCAGGAGCCACTTGTGGTTCTCAGGTAGTTCAAGTGCAGCTCTTGGCCAGGGCCAATCTCAGGCCCCATGTTGCTTTATTGATCCTCCGTTAACTGCATCCAAGCTTCAGCGGCTGAACTGCAGCTGCTCCTGAGAATCTTGGCAGCCAGCACCATAGAGCAGGCTGCAGACTTGAAGAAATGCTGGTACAATCTCTGCTGGTATGTCTTCAAACTTTTCTAACAGTCACAGAGGCTGTAAAAACAATCTTTTTCACAGCACAATTCTCTGTGGGAATACTGCCCATGACAGCAGTTAGTGAAGGTGGGAGTCCTATTCACTTAATTGGGGTTTGGGACTGTGTTAACTGCTAGTGGTGATGCTGCCCCAGTGGAGGATGACACCTTAAGTAGAACACCTTAGAATCTCTTCATTGGGCTGAAAAAAAAATACAGAAAACCCTAGTTTTAATAGTAAGTAGAAAGGGTGGCAGATCCTCCTGAAATATGTGATAGGATTTGTTAACATGTAAGAGAGAAAATCTCCCCATTCCAGGACTTTGGACACTGGACTAGGAAGACTGTGATCTTACTAATATGTACGTGCTTACTGAATAATTGTTGTTCTGAATTAAAGGGATTGCTTAATGTTTTTATGCGTGGGTTTGTGTATTTATTTATTTAACATTTGTATCCCGCTCCTCCTGCCAACAGCAGCTCGGGGCGGCTAACATAACATTGAACATATAAAATATAAAAATATATCAAAAAACAATAAAAACCATACAATGGGGCACTAAAAAATCCAAACAAACCACCCTCCCTAGCCCTCATCCTTCCACCCCTTACCCATCTTCCTCACCAAAAGCCTGGCAGAACAGCCAGGTCTTACACTGTCATCTAAAGGAGGAGAGGTCCAGGGCCGCATGGACCTCTACTGGGAGGGAGTTTCACAGCCGCGGTGCAGCCACCAAGAATGCCCTCTCCATAGTCCCCCCCCCCCCCCCGAGATACTTGGGGGACCTCACGAAAGGCGCTCCCGGTCAACCGCAGGGGCCTATCCAGAGCCCGGGGAGTGAGGCAGTCCCACAGGTAGGCAGGGCGTAGGCCATATAGGGCTTTATAGGTAAGCACCAACACCTTGAATCAGGCCTGGAAGACTATAGGCAGTCAGTGCAGAGAGCGAAGCACCGATGTAATGTGCTAATGTGCTCACAGCAATCCATCCCTGTAAGCAAGCAGGCCGCCACATTCTGCACCAGCTGCAGCCTCCAAACAGTCACCATGGGTAGCCCCACATAGAGCCCGTTACAATAGTTCTGTCTTAAGGTGATGAAAGCATAGATGATAGTGGCCAGGTTGGAGTCTGAGATATACGGCCGAAACTGGTGCACCAGATGTAATTGGCAGAATGTGCTCCTTGCCACAGCACCAACCTGGGCATCCAGGTGGAGCGGAGAGTCAAGGAGCACTCCCAGACTACAAACCTGAGGGACCAGTGGGGGACGGGCCCTGTCAATAATGGGGGATGTCAACCCCACCACCCTCTCCACTAGTATCACCTCTGTCTTGTTGGGATTCAACTTCAGACGGCTCCACAGCCGCCAAACCGAGAAAGCACCAAGACTGCCGGGCCTGGGTCAGATGAAAAAGAGAGGTAGAGTTGGGTGTCATCAGCATATTGATGACACCAAATATCAAACCTTCGCATGACCTTGTCAAGCGGCTGCAGTGCATATACATGTTGAACAAGAGAGGGAACAGAATGGAACCTGCAGGACTCCACACGAAAGACGATGACTAACAATCCCTCGGCTGAATTCTCCCAGCCAAGAAGGAACGGAACCATTCAAGAACAGTCCCACCCAACCCAGTTCGGTCCCGCAAGTGAGTCACCAACATCTCATGGTCAGTGGTGTCAAAGGCAGCCAACAGATCTAACAGAATCAGACTGGTTGATAGACCCTGATCTAATTCACCGTGGAGGTTGTTGACCAAGGCCACAAGCGTAGTCTCAGTGCCATGACCCAGACAAAAGCCGAACTGCGAGGGATCTAGAAAACTGATGCGGTCCAGATGCTCCTGTAGCTGGTGAGCCACAACCCGCTCAATAACCTTCCCTAAAAAGAGAAGGTTAGAGACTGGCTGATAGCTGGCGAGGGAGTCCATGTCAAGTGATGGCTTCTTGAGCAGAGGCCGCACCACTGCCTCTTTGAATCAGCTTGGCACTCTTCCCTCCCGAAGGGAGGCATTGACCACCCCCGCCAGCAATGGCCCCAGCGTCTCCCGGCTGGCCTTCACCAGCCAGGATAGGCACAAGTCCAGTTTACAAGAGGTGACTCGAACCGCCCCAAGAACATCTTCCGCATTAGCGGGTGACACCCACTGAAACAGATCCCACAAAGACAAAACCGACAAGACCGGGCTTCCGTAACCTCTGGTTCTCCTATTGTATTAAGTGTGGCGTTGAAGTCATGGTGAATCTGAGCAATTTTATCTGCAAAGTAATTGATAAACATATCACAGCGGGACCTGGAAGGTTCCAATTCCAGGTGGAGGGAGGCTGAACTGACCAGCCCCCTCACCACCTGGAAAAGCTCAGCTGAACGAGAGTTCGCAGATGCTAAGGGGGCAGCAAAGAACTCCTTCTTTGCTGCCCGCCCAGCTACAGCATAGACTTTTAAACTAGTTCTATGTTGCAATCTGTCAGCTTCAGCACGAGAACGGCGCCACCGTCGCTCCAACTGCCACCCTTCCTGTTTCAGCAACTGCAGGTCCTCTGTAAACCAGGGAAGCCTACGGAGCCAGTGTTTAGGGAATGGATGCCTGGGAACCATCCGGTTGATGGCCTCAGTCAGCAAGGTGTTCCAAAACACAATGAGGCCATTGGGTGAACAGAAAGATCAGAAAGTATCTCCCAGATAGCATTCCAGAATCTCGGTTGGTTCACTCTCAGAAACTGATAGAACCAGAGAACTGGTTCCATGCCTCTCCGGGGGCAGACATGCTGCTAGTGCTGCCACGACACCAGTAAGTAAAGATGCCAAGAGTCCCACTGTATGCCTCTCCACTCGCATGTGCACACTGGGACCAGCTATTTTCTAAATCTGGCATGCTGAGAAACCTAGTTCCAGCATGCCAGATTCAGGAAATGGTTGGCCTCTGCATGCCCATAGTCCTCCAAGGAGCTGCAGGCAGGAGGGCCAGCCCAACCGAAGTGAGTAAGTGTGTGTGGGCTGTTTGAGAGTGTGTGTGGAGGAACGATGTGTGTGAGTGGTGAAAAGGGGTGTGTATATGTGTAAGACAGAAACAGAATGAATGAAGGTGTATGTGAAAGAGAATGAGTGTATGAATGAATGTGTGTGTGTGAGAGAGAGAGAGAATGAATGGGGTGTGTGTGTGAGAGAGCGAGAGAGTGGGATGAACTGGTGCCTGCCCAGAAAGGAAAGGACTCCTATAAACTGTTTTACGTTTCAACAGAAGGGAAAATTACCTAGCAAAAAAACCTTTTAGTTTAGGAAACTGGTTAAGGCGACATTCCAAATTGTACTCCAACTCTAACATGACAGTAAATTGTCACATTAAGGCAATTTTTTAAAAAATGTACTGCTTAACTGAAATTAAACTGCATACGTTCCTCATCACGTATAAGATTCGTCCAATCACCATACCACACATATGCAGTTTAATTTCAGTTAAGCCGTAACTTTAAAAAAACTTTTTTGCCTTAACGTGACAATTTACTGTAATGTTAGAGTTGGAGTATAATTTGGAATGCCGCCTTAACCAGTTTCTTAAATGGAAGGGTTTTTTGTCAAGGTATTACTATATTGTATGCAGTTAATCATGCAGTATATATATTTAGACCACGATGTGCTGAGAGAGGCACCATTTTTGCCCTGAAAAAATACAGCCTTACTTAGAACACTTTTTACAAACAAAATACTGGGACATGCAGTGTAAAGGAGCCTAAAACTCTCGAGTTCACAGTGTATGTTGAGAGTGTCCCTTTGAAAGCCTTGTGAAGGGGACAAAGTCCAGGTAAACAATCTCTACTGGTTTGACTTTGTGAATTGCCTGTGAGCAGGATGTAGGACTAAAAGGGACATGAGACTAGCTGCCTGCCACTCTTGTATTTTGGGAAGCAGAAGCCAGGAGAGAGGCACACAGAAATTGTTCTGTCCCTTCTCCCATTTCCATCCTGGTCTTAGTCAGAAGTGAAATTCTTATGCCAGTAAAACAGCACTGTGCTTTAGAGATGCTCTTGCACAACATGTAAGTTTTGAAAGATTAAAATTAAACAAGCAATCATTTTTAAACGGTTTGAAAACCCGCTTGCTTTTGATTGACTATGTGGTGGACAACACATCTTTAAATCAACTGGTCAAAATCCTAGTGCTGTTGTATACTCCCTTAAAGAAAGTGTATTGTAATGAAAGCCAATTTTGATAGGCTTTTTATGAGAGAGGAAAATACCAAATCTACCTTTATAATTTTGAGAGAACCTTTTCTGCTCTCTTGTCTCCCCCTAGAGACAGTTTGATGTATTTGTAAAATATGCATCCATCTCTGGGCCCATTGGCAATAAGGTTAAGATGACCATTTATATATAAGAGCAGGATCAGGTCCCATTCTGCTGGGGGGTGTTCAAGTAAATCACTCTTGCCTGGGGCTGGGGGGGAGGGAGCTTCTTTTGCTCTGTCCATGGGGCCCGTGGGTACTGGTGGTCACGTGGTGCGGCCTATCACCGCCTGTTGGAGCTGGGTCACCTTCTGTGGCCCCCAGGTAATGACTATGTCTTACCGGAGCCCACCGTGGCAGAGCTGACGGCACTGGATGGTGTGTGCTCTCAATCCAATGTGCAGCTTGACCTTGCAATGGCCGATCCATTTGAGGCTTACTACCTGGTCGCACACTACATGTCTGAACTGGGATACCCTCGGGGCATGCTGCAGTGGCCCCACTACGTTCACCTGGCTGGCCACCCGGCCCCTGGCCCCTTCCTGG
>QEPC01010688.1:1660536-1700255 GCA_003113815.1 Sphenodon punctatus
GTTAAATAAAGCACAGTTTAGAAGAATTAGAAGAAAAGTTCAAGCACTTACACAAAAATCTTCTTAGGTTATCCAAAATCGATGGTAGGGAAGGGATAGGATTCTCTCTCCTCGGGTCGCGATGCGGTGCTTTGTTGCGGAGCGTGGAAAATCAGAGTGTGTTAAGAAACACAGACACTGGCGGCGCAGCTCCAACAGTCACTCACTCTCACTGCGATTGGGGATCAAGAGGGAGAAACAAGCTACAAACACACTTATTTATACTTAATGGTGAAGGCGTGACATGTCTCTCTGGGAAAGCCCTAGCCAATGAAATTGGGCATGTGGGTGTCATCAACAGGGTCCGAGGGTTGATCATGCCGCCGGGTCTCACGATACCTTGTATTCCGGAAGGGGAGTTGGCGCCGCTTCTTATTGGAATCCGCAAAAGTTTCGCTTCCGTTCACCAGTTCCGATGCCGCGGCACCATTAGTGACAAACCGCAGCCACAGCCCTCGGAAAGCTGCCTCTGCCGAACTGCGCCGTGATGTGCGGAATAGGGGTTTCCGTCGGTAACAGCTGCCGTGGCGGCATGCCGCTACAGCCCTAGACAGTACCTGTTTCTAGGGGGCCAATATCAGGGCAGCAAGCAGCATACCCCTGGTTGGTCCCCCTGAAAATGGGGACCAACTAGAATGTTGCACACAACTGGGAAGAAGCTTCCCTACTCCCCTCACTCACATAATTTATGGTTCGGTCTCTGTAGCATGGCAAGGGAGGCAGAGAACAAGCTCGACTCTCTGCAGAATGTAGAGGGAGCAACAAGCAGCCACCAAACTGGAGGCCAGCAGCCTGGGGGTGAGGCAAGTCAGCCTGGGATGCCCCAATACTTTTTTTCCTTTTAAACATAACTAGTGCCATATTGGATCAGACCAGTGGTCCATTGAGCCCAGCATCCTGTCTCCCAACAGTGGCCAATCTCAGCTGCTTGGGAGAAGTACCCAACAGGTCCAAATGGGCAATCCATTCCTTGTTGTTCGCTCCCAGCTCCTGACAGTAGGAAGCTATGTCCCCTAAACCTGCTTGGCGAATAGCTGTTAATGGACCTTGTTATGACCCCTCCCCTTGTCCACAGTACCCCTGTCTGCCTATGTTGGGCGTGGGGAGCCTGCCCTTGCTCTGGGCAGAGACTTGAGGAAAGGGGCTCCCAATCCCCATCTGCAGCACTCTGCCTGCCCTTAGTCTGTTTCCCAGAGAGTCCCGAACTCCCAAAGAGCCCTGGTAGTGCTGACTGTCTCACCGCCTGGTTCATTACCTCACACCCAGATCCTGGCTCAGTCCTTAAGGCTGGGTCACGGGAACTGCACAGATCTGATGTCTCCTTCCACTCCTAGTCTCCCCCCACCCTTTTTCTGTGCTGGACTCCCCAGTAAGTAGCTCTGGCGGACCCTGCCTGCCAAGGCACTGTTTGATGTCGCAGGCGGTGACTAGGATACCTCCGTAACACCCAGTGATGTTGGAGATTATTATTATTATTATTATTTTATTATAATGGCAACAAATTCCACTAGTTAATTGTTGCTTGAGTGAAAAAATATGTTAATTTAAATCAGATACCAGTTTCATGGAGTGTCCCCTAGTTCTAGTAGTAGTTGAGAGAGTAAGTAACTGTTCCCTATTTACTCATTTCATACCACTCATGATTTTATAAACTTCTAGCCTATCCCCTCTGTCATCCCTAGCCCATCAAGCCTCTCTTCGTACAGAAGCTGATCCATACCCTTTATCATTTTTGTTGCCGTTCTCTTTACCTTTTTTTATTCTATTATTTATTTGTTTTTGAGATGGGACAACTAGAACTGCACACTATATTCAAGGTGCAGTTGAACCATACATTTCTCTATCCCTTTCCGAATAATTCCTAACATCCAGTTTGCTTTTTTGGCTGCTGCTGCATATTAAACTGAAAATTTTAATATTGTCCACAATGGCTTCCAAGATCCTTTTCCTGAGTGGTAACCCCTAAATTTAGAACTCCGAATTGTGTGGATTATTTTTCTCTGTGTGTGTCACTTTGCACTTGTCAACATTAAACTTCATTTGCCATTTAGATAGCAATCTACCCAGTCTTACAAGATCATCCTGCAGTTCTTCACAGTCCACTTGGGTTTTAACTAGGGCTGCAACCATTAATTGATTAATCAAACAGATTAATCTGTCTAAAACCTATTAAAATTCGTGTTCCTCCCCCCCTGATTAATCGGTTAGCTTCCAGAACCTTCTGACAGTCCATACTTCCGGGTCCGTAGCTCAAGGGGATGCATTCCAGCGGAAGGCAAGTTCACCCAACGCACGCAAATTAGGTGAATATATACGTTTATGCAAATTTTAATTGATCTATTGACACAAAAGGCTTTATCTCAACTAAAATTTCTAATTGGGTTCCAGCCCTAGTTTTAACTAACTTGAATAAGTGTCACATGCAAATTGGTCACCTCACTTTTTGCTCTTTTTCAGATCATTAATAAATATATTAAACAGTACACATCCCTAGGGCACTCTGCTATTTACTTCTCTCCACTGCGAAAAATGACCATTTAGTCCTACTCTTTGCTTCCTATCCTTTAACCAGTTACCTATCCATGATCGGACACTGTCTTCTATCTCATGACTACTTAATTTCCTCAACACTAATTTCCTCAACGCTATCTTGTGAGGGACCTTATCAAGTGGTTTCTGAAAATTCAGATACAACCAACCCTTATCCACATGCTTATTTACACCCTCAAAAATTCCAATAGATTAGTGAGGCATCACTTCCCTTTGCTAAATCCATGTTGACTCTTCCCTTTGATGTCATGCTTATCAATATGCCCAGTAATTCTGGATCCCCTTTTAAGTCAGTGTTACATTTGCTACCTTCAAATCCTCAGGTAGAGTGGCAGATTTTAGCTATAGGTTATGAATTACCAATAGTAGGCCTGCAATTTCCTACTCAAATTCCTTCAGAACTCTAGAGTGAATACCATCTGGTCCTGATAATTTGTTACTGTTTAGTTTCAGTTTGCTCTAGAAACTATTCCATGGACACGTTGATATACGATGGTTCTTTAGATTCATCACCTACAAAAAATAGTTCTGGTGTGGATATCTCCCCAACATCCTCTGCAGTGAAGATCAAAGCCAAGTGTCTGCAATAGCCTTATCCTCCCTGAGGATCCCCTGGTCATCTAATGGCCCAACTGACTCTCTGAGGCTTCTTGCTTCTAATGTACTTGAAAAAGTTATTAGTTTTTGCATCTTTAGTAAGTCACTCTTCAAATTCCCTTTTGGCCTGCCTTATTAAAAATTTACATCCGATTTGGCAATGCTTATGCTCTTTTCATCATTAGGACAAACTTTCCATTGTTTTTAAAGGACACCTTTTGGGCTCTAATCGCATCTCTTGAATTTATCGCAAGGGACACCATTTCTAAGCCTCATTTGCGATCTCATTATTAGTGCCCCTATTCTCACACGATTGGGAGGCTCGGTGGGAAGCACGGCATGGGAGAGAGCCCAGCAGCCACCCCCACAGCCTCTGAGGACTCGACACTCATTTATGTTTGGTTGGTTTTTAAAAAAAAAAAAATATTTTTAATTAATGGTTTGTTTCAAATAACTCATGATTTATATACCAAATGTCTTGATTTTTAAGAGTTTGACTCTTGATTTATGAGACTGTGGGGTTGGCAACACTGTTGCAGTCATTGTGGTAGTTGGTGGGGTTGAGAAGAACTTGCGGTGGCAGCAGTTTGATAGGAGGGTAAGACACACAGGAGCAACAGCAGGAGAGAAAGCGCAAACGTGTAAGAGGCAGTCGGAGATTCTCAGAGTGTTTTAAAACGAGATGCTACCCCAGTAACCGCTCATCCGACCGTCCGTCTGAAGGTGGAGTGGGAGAAATACGTGCTCCTGTGAGCCATGCAGCACCTACTCATGCAGCACTGCTGAAAAATCCAAACTGCCCTGTGTAGGGCAAGCCCAAAAATGTGTATGGCAATGGGCACCCGCACATCCCCTGCCCGTATGAACTGGGGCAGCCACCCACGCCAGCAGAAGATCCCACCCCCACCCCCCTGCTCAGAGTCACTGGGGGTTGGGGGCATGGCCTTTACAAGTTGCAGGAACTGGCTGTGAACACTGGAGAGCCCAGTTCCCCAGCACTCACACTCCAGAACATGTCTCTTTCAAAGGCCATCCAGGCACGCTTCCCCCTCCCCCATGGTCAGTGGCAGGGGAGTGCAAGGTGGCTGCCCAGGTAGCCACGCTGGGAGCCGCCTGTGAAATCCCTCCCCACGCACTCCACCTGAGTGACTGCTCCTCACTCAGCAGCCCCCACCCCACGTCTTGCTCATTTAAAAACACCCTGCGAATCTTCCCTTGCCCAAATATTAGTGCTCTGCTGCAAGTGTAAACTAAACTCCAATCTAATCCTTCAGCCTGCTCAGGACCTAGAGACTTGATTTGGCTTTGGCCTTCTGTGAGATGCAAATGATGAAGGTGTGGACACAAATTTTAGCCATTTTGACAAATACAGTAAAAGGTCCAGTTTTGAGAAATTATGTGCACAGAGAAGTGTTAAAACTTGGAGCAACCTGGGCATGTGGGTGGGAGACAGTCAAAATGGCCTCTACAGCAAAGGCCATGTCACTACCTAGGTTCACCTGTGGACAGGGTCAGGTACCATGGCCTAGTCAGGGTCTGGAGGTCAGAGTACAAGTGGAGTCAGTGGAAAAGTTGTGGTTATGGTCCGTGCCAGGTCACATCAAGAGGTTCAGTCAGAAGCATGCCGAGCTGAGTGTATGGGTAGGGGTGTTTGGGAAGTGCACAGACATCCAGATTGGGGCCAGGAGTGGAGTCTGAATCACAGCCAAGCTGCAAAGCTAGATTGCAGTCAGAGAGCCAGTACCAAAAACCAAAGTGGGGAGAGAGGTGAGGAGGCTCCATGCAGTCATGAAGCAGGGTAGGGCAGGACTCAGAAGGGATCTAAGGCAAGGGAGTGACACACAAGGCAGGAATCGGTCCGGTAGAGAAATGGTAAACGTGGAAGAGGACAGGATTAGGAATGAAGCAGAGATCCGGGACAGCGTAAGTGTAGTCCAGGGAGCCATGAACTAGACAAGATCAGGAACAGGAAATGAGCACAATGCAGTGTTCCACCTGGCTTCTTGGGGACTGGGTGGGATTATAACCAGGTAGTGGGTCAACTGGAAGGCTGGGGTTGCCTGCCCAGCATAGAGAAGCCTGCAGTGCAAGGGCTGGCATAAAGCAAAGGTGTGGCAGTGGTGCTGCAGATGTGTCACATTTGAAACCTAGTTCCTGACATCAAGGAAGGAACGGTTCGTAACTGTAGTCAGAGTCCTGTTGGGTCATGAGCCAGCAGATCTGATCTATGAAGAGAGCAGGGACTTGGCAGGAGGATGGAAGCACACCCCACAAGCTATAAGGTGACCTTTATATAACCCCAGGCAGTCATTTGGGGCCTGGAGTCAGCTGTGGGACAGGGTAGGCTCTGGAATGGCAGTGGTGAGCAGCTTTCTAAGCTGGGGTTGCTGATACTACACAGTGTAGTAGAGCCCTGTTCTAGTCTTGCAGCTGGGGTTTGAGCCACATGCAGGCCATTATTGGCAGAAGGATGTCAGTGTGGCTAAAGTCAGGCATGGGCTTATGTTTTGGCAGGGTCACTAGCCTGCTAGAAACTCTATTTAATAGACCGAGCTAATCTATATAATAGATACCGCTGTCACCTCTCAACTTGGTCATAGATAAATAGGTTTCTTTTTTTTTTTTTTTTGGTTACAAAATATTGTAAACTGATTGGGTCACTTTTTAAAATTAAAACTTGTGTAATTTATTATTATTAATTATTATTATTATTATTATTAAGTACTTATATAGCTCCAGTAATGTACCTGGCACTGAACAATCATTAGTTTGAGATAGGTTTCAATACATTTGTTTGAGGGTCTATGGGTGTTTTCAAATGTGACTGTGCCCTTACCCCCTTTGGAGACAGGCTGTCACCACGGCTGGGATCTGGCCAGGCTGCTGAACTAACGTGATGGAAGGCACCTGGAACTGGCAGGGACTCCGGACCAGGTCCAGTAAAGCAGGCTTTCAAATGTGAAAGCCTGCTTTACTGCTAGTCGGGTGGTCAGATCCTAGCAGTGGTGGAGGCTAGTGCAGGCTGTGTCTCAAACCGCAGCCTTTTCTCTTTAGAATTCATCCCAAGACACTCTGGCGAATGAGCTAGGGTCCTGTAATCACAGGCCTGGCTGGTTAATGGCAACCAGCCCTATTGCTCTGTGTGTGTGTAGTTAGAAGTGAACATAACACACCCTTGAACTCTATGGGACTGCAGGAGGGCCATGTGCAGTAGATTTTATAACAGGACGAGAGCAATGTTAAGATAAAGCAATGTTAGGGTTCCTATACAGATTGTACGACCAATGTTGGCCTTTCAGGTTTTTGGTGCTGCCACAGATCAGGAGATATTTCTTTGCTTTATTTTAGTGCTCCAGTTGTCCGGGCTTTAGAGCAACGAATGAAGGATGCACAGGCTGACTGTGGTGTGAAAGCCATTGTGATTTGTGGGGGAAATGGAAAATTCAGTGCAGGTAAGAGCCACTGGCTGTTTCTCTGGAGACCCAGATTGCAACTGTTGTGGGCTGTAACACTGGGTGGGTGGGATGATGATAGGGTTTTAAGGAATTATAATGTATTTTATATTTTTGATCTTGTAAGCCACCCTGAGTCTTTGGAGAAGGGTGGGGTAAAAATGTAAATAAATAAAAATAAATAAATTACTTGTAGCAGCTCCACGTGGCAAGTAGCTACATTTTCTGCCTTTGATAGCGGACCTCTCTACAAGGCCCCCTCTTCACCCAGGATGGAGTCTTAAATATCTCTGCTGCTTTCTTTACTATCTAACTTGACGACAGCAGCAACAAAAGGTATTAGAACCCAGGACCTCTGGCTCCCTGAGTAATGTTCTTTCCTCTTGACCACCAAGCCCTGCTAAGATACCTTCTTTACTATCTACCATGCCAGCCCCATTGCATGTACCATGGCTGCCAACCTCCAGATTCAGGAGGATTGGTTTAGGACTCCATTGTCTGTCAGTGACTAACTGGAAGGACCATTCTGAGCAATGACTGGCATTCTCTAACCTAATCAGTCTGTCATGGTCGGATTAAATTTTCTCAGGTGCTGACATCCGAGAGATTTCTACTGCTCATATGGGAGAGAGGCCCAGTTTGGCATCCATAATTGCCTTAATAGAGGGAAGTGAAAAGCCAGTAGTGGCAGCTATCGAAGGCATGGCTTTTGGAGGAGGCTTGGAGGTGGCACTGGGATGTCACTACAGGATTGCCCACAAGAAGGTAACATGGGTTTATTCACTTCAGAGAGTCCATGGAAGGACAACCAGTCTGTTGGAAGGGAAGGGCATATCCTTTACAGAGCCCCTGTGAAGCCCAGAGATCTATGTCAATCAAAAAGGAAAGCATGGATGAGCTCAGGGGTACCTAGCAGTACACACACATTACAGCCCTCCCAGTGAGAAGCAGGAGGCAGAGATAGGGAGCTTCTCATCACTAAGGCCACATTCCAATGAACAGAAGTAAGCCAAAGTAACTACTTCGATATTAATTAAATTGAAATAACTACTCTAATAGCATTCAGACAAACAGTGTCAACTGAGGTAGTAATGGGTCAGCCTCCCCACTAGCTGAGACATAAGTAGTAAAAACTAGAGGGAAAAAAGCAGGGTGGTGGCAGCCGCCTTTCTTCCCCCTTGATCTGCCTGAGATACCAGGGCCAAGAACCCTTGCTATATACTTCTGGGTGCAATCATTGCCCAGTTAAAGTCAGTGGGAGTTCTGCTATTGACGTCAGTGGGCTCAGGACTGCAGCCTAAGCTTTGTGACCCTGTAGAGCACCTTTCTTATGGGAATGGGTGCCAGTGTAGACCTGCCCTGTTGTACCATTGGCATCTGCTGAACAGCACAGATAATCCCTGAAGCTTTTAATTGCACTGTCTGCTTGACTCCACTGCAGGCCCGGGTAGGCTTGCCTGAGGTCACCATTGGGCTACTTCCTGGTGCTGCTGGGACCCAGCTACTCCCCAGACTAATCGGGGTACCAGCTGCACTTGACTTAATCACCACAGGTAAGCTCCTGTAGGTGTGAATGTTCCTTGTATGTGCCTGTGCAGGAGTGGGTGTGTATGCAGGACAAAGTGTTCCACCTAAGTGTAGACATAGACACCATAGGGTCTATACAAGGCACGGGTGTGACAGGGACAAGCTTTTCTTGTGCTTTGCCCTGGGCCTCAGCCTAGCTTCTTTGCTGAAGCGCAGGTTGGCGTTCTCTCATTTCAGGACTTCAAGCAAGAGTGGCCAAGATATGATCTACTGATAGATCACAAGCTAGTCTTCAGTTGATCATGGAGTGGGGAGTAGAACCAGCCTCTCAGAGATCACCTTTGGAGAGGAGCAGGGGGAGGAATGTGGCTAGGAGAACACCTCCAGTGCATCAGGAATGAGGTTCTCTAAAGGGGGAGTGCTCCTTCTCTTTCCTGAGAACAGTTGCTGAGGTGCCTTGGAGCTGGGAGCCAGATGTGAGGCCAAGTCATGGTCTGGAGGCCAATGTCAAGGGTCAGAGGAACTGGGTTCTCTGGGCCAGACACACTCCCTCTGCAACCCAGCCAAACCCTTAGTTCAGACAACACCCTCTGAGCCTACTTCACTGAGGCAGAGCTCCCTTCCCAGATAGTGTCTCCCTTTACTGCTCCCCAGCAGCTCTTGGCTCTGTCTTGGCTTCTCTCTCCGAGACTTTTCCCTGGATCTCCTCCCTGGGGTGGCTCTGCCATGCTTGGTTTCACCTATCTGCCATTACCCTGGAGATGTATCTCCCCAGCCTCAAAATTCACTTCCTTAAAGGGCCAATGGCCCAAAGGGACTCTGGCCTGTCACAGATATGCTGTGAATAGAGAGCACGGTGGAGTCTGAGGATTGATCCAGCAACTGAGACAGTATTGGCTGTGATCCTTCTTTCAGAAGGTGGAGGAAGGAACAAGGGGGCCGGCTATCCTAGACTTAATTGTAACCAACAGGGAAGACTTGATTGATGAGGTGAAAGTAGTGGGAACGGGGGGCGGGGGGGAGTGATCATTAAATGTTGGGATTCATGATCTTAAGACAAAGTAAAGGTGAACATAGTCAAACGTGTACTTTGGACTTGGAAAGGTGATTTTCATAGACTCTGAGAAATGCTAGGCAGAGTCCCATAGCTAGTTAAACTAAAGGAAAAAGGAGTCCAAGATGGGTAGGAGTTTCTGAAAAATGAGATACTTGCTATATAAATGCTTATAATAATAATAATCATAATAATAAATACTGAAGGCACAATCACAAACAACAACAACAAAAAATGTCAACTACTGAAAAAAACAAATAGTGAAGTAGTTGTAGTAATTGATAAAGAAAAATTGATTTATTGATAAATCATAATAGTATTAATAGAAATCCATAAAATAAAAGTTCATATCCAAAATAATTTTTTAATAATATATAGTAATTAAAAGAGCTGATTGAAAATCTTTTAAAATCCAACATGTTTTGAGCATTGCTTTTCATCAGGGATGTATTACAAGAGAGATAATAAGTGTACAATGACATCCAGCTTTCCACTATAAAAAATTAAAAAATGAATATTTATCATAGAAGTTATACATTACTATACCTGTATGTATATAGTCTCTTTATGTAGTGATAAAATGAAAACTCGCCATTCAAAGGCTTATAATTGAAGAAAGGAGTGGGTCATGTGTAAATCACTTCATAATAACCTCATAACAGAATAACTCTGTATAATGCTAAATAATATAAAGGTTATTAGAGAGGCTACAGAAAACTCCCTCTATATTGTAAACCCTAATTAGCAACCTTAAAATCACTGAGAGTTAATAAAGGGAAAAAGAAAATTCCCACCTTCATGTAGCCCAGACAAGTTTTGCAAGCTTCACCAAAGACTGACAACCTTGAAAAGTCCCACCTTGTTTCACATATATAGATCTAGCAGGTTACTGGCTAATTAAATCATAACTAAGCCAATGGGCAGTTTTTGTCAATTTGTTGGCTAATTAAATCATCATAAGAACACTGGGTCTCCCTTGTTAATGGAACCATGGAACTAAAGTATTCTGCTAATTACTAACCTGCCAATCCATTTATGTAGTGATTGTCCAGCAAGTGTATATATAAACTCCACAGTAGTTTTTATATTACTTAGTATTAACAGAGTTACCTTTTATTGGTAGCTCAGTATGACGTAATATATATATATATATATATATATATATATGTTCCACTCTTTATTCTTTATATACCGGTTGGTTCAGGGTATGAGCTTAATGACAAATAGACTGAATAATATTCTTGAGTAAACACTTACTGGATAACCACTTTACATTATTCAGATTTATACAGAGTTATTCTGTTATGAGGTTTATTATGAAGTTATAAGGTGGTTATTCTGTTATGAGGTTATTATGAAGTGGTTTATACATGATCCACTCTCTTTACTTCACTTTTATAGGCCTTTGAATGGTGATGTTTCATTTTATCACTACATAAAGAGTATATCCCTACATACAAGTATATTAATGCATAACTTCTATGATAAATAATCATTTAAACATTTTTTTAGTAAAAAGCTGGATAAGTGATTGTACATTTTATATTATCTCTTAGTACATCCCTGATGAAGAGTAATGCTCAAAATGCATTGGATTTTTAAAGATTTTTCAATCAGCTCTTTTAATTACTATATATTATACAAGATTGATTTGGATACGAACTTTTATTCTATGGATTTTTTATTAATACTATTATGATTTATCAATCAATTTTTCTTTATCAGTTACTAAAACTACTTCACTATTGATTTGCTTTTTCAGTAGCTGACACTTTTTTGTTTCTGTTTTGCTACTGTCCTCAATCCTCCTTTTTTTGCTGTTACAATCACAAACCATTCCAATGAGAGAGAAAAATGTTAGACATTTAAAGAAACCAATATGGCTGCACAAAGAGCTTTTTGATGAGCTAAGAATTAAAAAGGACATGTATAAGAAATGGAAGATTGGCCAAGACTCTAAGGATGTATACAGACAAGTCGCTCAGACTTGGAGCGATGGTGTCAGGAAGGCAAAAGCATAGAATTTGCTGAGGCTAGTGAAGGATGCTAATAACAAAAAGGGGTCTTTCAGGTGTGTTGGAAGAAAAAGGAAGTGGTAGATCTGCTGTTCGGTGAAGATGGTGAAATGTTAAAAGGTAACAAAAAGAAGGCCGAACTACTCAGCTCTTATTTTGCCTCCCTCTTTTGCCAAAAGAGAAACTGTGTCCAACCTGGCAAAAGTAGCATGAATGATGAGGAGAAAGGATTGTAGCTCAGGATAGATATAGAGCTGGTTAGAGAATACCTAGCTACTCTAAACAAGTTCAAATCTTTGGGGCCAGATGAATTACATTCTAGGTTACTGACAAAACTTGCTGATGTACTCTCAGAACCTCTATCATCTTTGAGAACTCTTGGAGAACAGGCGAGATGCTGGAAGACTGGAGACAGGCAAATGTTGTTCCTATCTTCACAAATGGAAATAAGGAGGATCCGGTTAACTATAGACTGATTAGCCTGACATCGATACCTGGAAAGATACTAGAAAAGGTTATAAAGCAGTCAGTATGTAAGCATCTAGAAAACAATGCATTGATTACTAGAAGCCAGCATGGATTTGTCAAGAATACGTTGTGCCAGACTAATCTTCTCTCAATTTTTGATCGAGTTACTAGTTTGGTGGATCATGGAAACACCATGGAAGTAATATATCTTGATTCCAGCAAAGCATTTAACAAAGGCCCCCATGGTATCCTTGTTGACAAGCTGGTAAACTTTATTCTACTCTATTTTATTCCACTCTATTCTGCACTGATCCGATCTTATCTGGAGTACTGTGTCCAGTTCTGGGCATTGCACTTTAAGAAGAACATCGACAAATTGGGACAAGTTGAGAGGAGGGCAACAAAGATGGTCAGGGGTCTGGAAACCCAAGTTCCATGAAAAAAGGTTGAAGGAGCTGGGTATGTTTAGCCTTGAAAAGAAGACTAAGGGGAGACATGATAGTGGTCTTCCAGTACCTGAAGGACTGTCACAGAGAGGATGGCAAAGACATGTTCTCTCTTGCCCCTGAAGGCAAGACTAGAAATAATGGGCTCAAATTACAAAAAAGCAGATTTCGGTTAAACATTAGGAAGAACTTTCTAACGGTAAGAGCTGTTCAACATTGGAACGAATTGCCTAGGAGGTGGTGGGCTCGCTGGAGGCTTTCAAACCGGCTTTACAGCCATCTGTTGGAGGTACTGTAGCTGCAGATTTCCTGCATTGTGCAAGGAGTTGGGCTAGTTGACCTTGATTTCTTAAATCTCTTCTTCTGTGATCCTGTAGGTACCTGGCCATCGGGCAGAAGCATAGCTAGGTTGGAATGGGCCTGGTGCAAAAGTTAGAATTGTCCTCACAACCCCACCCATACCCCCAGGTTGGTTTCTGTATTGCAGAATAAAAAACGCAGCCAGACAGGGTCTACAAATGCTGCCTGATAGCAACAGCCAGTGGTGCAGCAGGGAACAAAAGAAAAGTGGGTGTGATCGGGGTGCACCTACACCACAGCTCATGGCTTGTGGGGTTCAACACAGGCTTGTGAGGTTCAACACATTCTAACTATGGCCACTTTCAGACACTTCCCCCCCCTCCGGCGCGCATATTCTGGCTACGGGAACGTGCACCCAGGATATGCGCAGGGGGGATGTCTGAAAGTGGCCTATGTCTTTGCCCTGGGGCTACCTGCATTACATGGTCTTACCAAGGACCTCTCTGAGGCCAGCTGAACATGGGAGGGTTACCAGAGGGGCTTAAATGAAACCACATAGTGCAGCACGCTCAGAGTGCTTCATTTCTTCTTACCAGGAAGACACGTGAGAGCCGATGAAGCGCTGAAGCTGGGCATTGTTGATGAGGTTGTGGAAGGAAACACCATTGAAGCAGCCATCAGCTTGGCACAAAGAGTATCTGGTAAGATGCTGGTGTTAGCCCTGCTGCTGATTTAAAGTGGGACTACCATGTCTGTCCACCAGGTGGCACCAAGAGCTGGACTATGACCACGCTTGCATGCAAACCTATCCTGTGGCAGCCCCATGGAGCTGTCCTTGTTCTCATCAGCTGTGAAGGCAGCTCCTGAGTCCATGTGTGGCAGAGCAGGGATGCCAACTGCCCTTGCTTTAACAGAGCTTTCCTTGGGAGGATCAAGAACATGCTGTTTCTGTGGCAACCTGTAACTTGGGTTAAATTAATGCAGGGGATTTATGGGCTGCAGCCTGGGGTTCCCCTCAAAATTAACAGAGTCCCAGTCTCTTCCTTGCCAGGGTTGGAGTTGGCCCTACTGCAGGTGGGGAGGGGAGGGGGCTAGATTCCAGAAGTGGGGCTTCTGTAAGTGGAATTGAATATGCAAAGAGGGGATCACCAAAGCTATAAGAGCAGCAGATCCCATCAACCTTATTCCAGCCTTGCCTGTATCTTGGCTGTTGTCCTGCTCTCTGCACAGTGTAGCAGGTGTGTGGCAGCATGCATCCACACAGGGAGTTAAGCTGAATCAGGGGCAGGTTTCAGTCAAAGCAATATCTACTGGCATAGAACTGTTAGTCTCAGAAACCCCAGCCATACGTCATGTACTACAGAAAATTGTAGTTTGCTAACTGTGTGTAGTTCCTCCCAGTCCTCGTATTCTGAGCCTGAGAGAGCATGCAGCAATTGTAGATGCCAAAGGCTGGTAGATACAGGTAAATCTGGAACCTTGTAGCTCAGTACAATCTCTTCATGCCTTACCTCCTAAGAGCTTTCAGGCGTATATATGCCGCCCCTCCATTGCAAAAAGTAATCTGTGAAACTTTTCAGACTAATAGAATTTTATAAAATCATGAGTGGTGTGGAACGAGAAAATGGGGAGCAGTTAATTACTCTCTCAAATAGTAGTAAAACTAGGGGACAATCCATGAAACTAACTGGCAGCAGATTTAAAACAAAAAGAATAAAGTATTTTTTCACTCAGCATACAATGAAGTTGTGGAATTTGTTGCCAGAAGATGTGGTCAAGACTGTATAGCTGGGTTTAAAAAGGACTGGATACGTTCTTGGAGGTTAGGCCCATTAACCACTATTAAGCAAGTAGGTTTGGGGAATGTAACCACTCTCTGGCAGGAGCTGGGAGTGAACAGCAGGAAATGGATTGCCCCATTGTGACCTGTTGGGTACTTCTCCCAAGTGACCGAGACTGGCCTCTGTTGGAGACAAGATGCTGGAAGTCTGACCCAGTACAGCACTTCTTATGTTCTTACAAATAATGTATCTTCCTAGTGGCGTGTCATGGGCTTCAGGGCAGGCTTTCCAACTGAAAGCTCTTGGGTACCACAAGCCTTATAAATTCCTGGCTAGGTTGCTAGGGGGCAGCAGTGTTCACACCCCACTCTACAGACGATCTCTCCTGCACCTGGGAGTGGTTAAACCTAAGCTATGCCTAGCTTGCTCTCATCCCTGTCAGGTGCTGGGGTCTAGATCCCAGGCCTCTGGGGGACTGAGCTCGTGCCCTAAGGCCTGCATCATCACAATCCAAAGCCAGACCAAGGAATTACTTCTCATAGGCTGAACCCGAGGTCTGAACCTAATAAGCCTGAGGAGGTCAGGTAAGCCAGGGGCTGCCTATCCGTTCCTGTCGCATCCTCTTGTCTGAGCAACATGTTCGATAGCCTGCTGCAGCCAATCCCCTCAACCCATGCTCCTGTAACCAGCTCTCCAGCCTTGGCTGCTTCCCAGCCTACCTGCCAATCCTCACCATCCATTCCTACTTCCCCTTGCTCTGACCCTGATGAACTGGCTTCCCTGTTTTGGCTCCGTGGCCTGAATTCTGATCTTGAGCTTGGATTCCCCCCACCCACCCCCGATTTGTTAGTGACATTCCTGCAAGTAGTGGGGTCCAGAACCTGCGACCACAGGAGGCAAAGGCAGTGAAGAGCAAGAGAGCTGACCCACATGCGTTGGAGATAAATCCAGAACACTCTCCCTCCCATGGCTGCTGGGAGTGTATTTAGGCTAGCTCTGCTCAGGGCTTCTTGGGTAGCCTAAAGCTCTTTTAGAGCTTAGTTCTCCCATGGGGCTGTGGCCACAAGCCCCTGGCCTATGTGTGCCTCAGCCCTTTCTGAATCCTGGGTGGGGAGAGGAATTGGGTATCTGGACTGTAACTTATTGTGCTTAATTGAAATCCCCTCTTTGCCATCACCATAGCAACTGCTGTGTCTCAGTATGACATAAGGCAGGTCCAGGAGAATGCTTTCCTCCAGAGCACTTGGTGCACACAGGTTGTGCCTGACTTTTCCTGCTTCCACTGGGGCTCCTGTGCCCTGGCTTCTCTCAGAAGGGGACAGCAGGGCACAAGGCTTTGCTTGGCTGCCCTCCCTTGTGCTTGCTTTTCCTTCTCTGAAGGAAGATAGGTCTGTCTCTAGTTTCCATGGAACAACAACAGTCCAAAGTGTGTTGGGGGAGGCCAACTGTGACCCGCCCCATCACATGCCCAAGTTAAATCAGATGCCATCACTCAATTTCTCACACATATTATTCATGCTCCTCCTGAGTTCTTCTTTTCCTGAGTCCTGCTTGACCCTGGTGTTCCCCAGCCCCTCTAGATCTCACTTAGCCTCATACAGCCACTGTGAGACAGAGTACAACTCTTCCTGCTGCTGCCATTGGAATTACCTTGGCAGCAGGAGAAAAATGGCAACCGCTCCATCTACTCCACTTGGCTGCAAAATTTTAAAGCTGCTGGGGTGAAGAGCAGTGCAGAGGGCTGTCTTCCTTAATTTCAGTGCTCTAGGAAAATGGCCATTTTGCTGCTGATTAAGACGGAGACTGCCCCTCTGCCCCAAATGTGGTTTCTCAGTTCCCCTGTTTTTACACCCCTGCTGGCATCCAGCCTATAAAGGTGGCAGCAGCAGCCATTCAAGAGAGAAGACCTGGGAACAGCTATCAGAAACATTGCCTTGCTCTGGGTCTCTGTTCAGGCCAAAGAAGTGCACTCAGTCACTGGGGAGAGACCTGTTCCTTTGTCTGCTAAGCAGTTTGCTCTGAGCCCAGGGAGTAGCCTGAGGAATGCCCAGGCAGGTCAAGGAGTTCTCCTGGCCAATCAGAGACCAGAATGGGATAAAATGAGTATGCTGAGGTGCAAGGGAAGCATTTGTGTAGGATTCTGTCTTGCGGGAGTATCTGGGGAGCATGGATTTGGAAGGTTCAGTGGAGGAAGAGAGAGCATAGAAGTCTGAAATTCTCCCGAGTGCTGGTAAATGTGGGCTAGATGATAATACCATTAGGTGGCTTTACAACGGGTTAACGAACCGTACTCAGAGTGCTCATCAATGGCTCCTCATCAGTCTGGAGGGAGGTGTTGAGCGAGGTGCCACAGGGCTCTGTCTGTTCTGGGCCCAGTACTGATCAACAACTTTATGAATGACCTGAAGGAGGGAGTAGAGGGAATGCTTATTAAATTTGCAGATGACACAAAACTGGGAGGGATAGCTAAAACCTTTAGAAGACAGAAATAAAATTCAAAATGTCTTGATAAATTGGAAAACTGGGCTGAAACTAACAAAATCAAGTTCAACAGAGATAAATGTAACTGCATTTAGGTAAGAAAAATCAAATGTACAAATACAGGATGGGGGATACCTGGTTTGGCAGCAATACGGGTGAAAAGGATGAGGATCTGGAGATTGTAGTTGATTACAAATTGAACAGGAGTCAGCAGTGTGATGCAGTCGCAAAAAAGACTAATGTAATTTTAGGCTGCATTAACAGAAGCATTGTTTCCTAGTCACGAAAATAATAGCTCCACTCTATTCTTCGCTGGTCAGACCTCATCTGGAGTACTGTGTCCAGTTCTGGGTACCGGACTTTAAGAAGGACATTGACAAATTGGAATGGGTTCAGAGACGGGTGACAAAGATGGTCAGGGGTCTGGAAACTAAGTTCTGTGAGGAAAGGTTGAAGGAGCTGGGTATGTTTAGCCTAGAGAAGAGAAGACTAAAGGTCTTCCATGATTGTGGTCTTCCACTACTTGAAGGACTGTCACAGAGAAGATAGCAAAGACTTGTTCTCTTTTGCTCCTGGAGGCAAGACTAGAAATAATGGGCTCAAATTACAAGAAAGCATATGTCAGTTAAATATTAGGAAAAACTTCCTAACAGTAAAAGCTGTTCAGCAGTGCAACAAATTGCCTAGGGAGGCAGTGGGCTCTCCTTCGCTGGAAGTGTAGCTGCAGATTTCCTGCATTGAGCAGGGAGTTAGACTAGATGACCTCTGGTGTCACCTCCAACTCCGTGATTCTATGAGAGCTGTTCATTCTCCACTCACAAGCTTCTCCGATGCCATGCGACATCCTGGGTGCTGAGCTCCTGCTGAACTGTACCATTTAGTTACAATGGCTTTCCTTGCAGATAGGGCAAGGCTCTGGAGTTTGCCAAGAGAAGCAACAGCCAGGGCGTGTCTGTAATTTTATTTCTTGCTCTTCCCCTCTCAGGTCAGTTGTTGACACCCCGCAGACTCAGTCTGAAATCAGTTCCGAGTCTCCCCAACATGGAAGCCTTTCTTGATGAGGCTCTTGTGAAGGTGAAGAAGCGGGCCCGAGGGTGTCTCTCTCCAGAGATGTGTGTGCAGGCTGTGAAGGCCTCGGTGCAGCTGCCCTTTGCCCAGGGAATGCGCAGAGAGAGAGAGCTGTTCCACATCCTCCTGACCTCTGGTCAGGCCAAAGCCTTGCAGTATGCCTTCTTTGCACAGAGGGCCGTGGGGAAGTGGACAACCCCCACCGGAGCTTCCTGGAGAACTGCTGCTGCTCAGCCCATCCACAAAGCAGCTGTGATAGGTGAGATGGTGAGAGCTGGTGTGTCCAACAAAGCCCTGGGCTCCAAGCAAAAGGTTATTCCAACACAGCTGGGTGTGGTGTTATGATGAGAGTCCTGGGGTCCTTTCTATCAGACCCTCTGGAATAGCTTCCTAAATGGGGATCACATGCTGCCAAGCAAGGATGTAGCTAAAATAGGAATAGACAGTGCAGCTGTACCAAGGCTCATGAGCCTGGGGACCTATATTTCCTGGTGTAGCTGCATCCCCTGCTTTTAAGATGTTGAAGCGGAGCAGGCTGTGCCCTTAGTCTGGCCAAACCCGTGACACCAGCCCGGAGTGGAGCTGCTTCTGCTCAGCAGACCTACGCTGCAGCTCAACTCCCGTCTGGCTATTGCCCTGGCAAAACCATAGAGTTGCAGGTGCCATCCTAGAATGTTGGGCAATTGCCCACAACTCTGGGTGTGTGTGCAAAGCGGACCCAGGTGGGGCTGGAAGTGGGGGGATAAGAGTACTTCCTCCAGGGGCGGACTGCTTTCACGTCCATCTAAAAACACCCAATGTGTCACCACACAGGACCTCCAAGTACTGGGCCTGCCTTCTTGGAGCTGCAGGACAGAATGCAGGTGACTGGAAGGAAGCAGAAAAGTGGCAAAAATGAAGGGCAGGGGGAGGAAGGCAGAAACAGAGGGCTATGGTGCCCGAGAATGGAGGGAAAGTAGGAACGAGGATACAGCATCCAGCTAGTAAAGAACACAGATGAGCTGGAGGCAGCTAAAAAGATGCAATTACTGAACAGAGGAATGAATTGGATAAGGGCCCACAGGCATAAGTGAACTGGGTAGGGCCGTTTACCATGTGCACCTCTGTATAAATGTGCAATCACTCAGGGATTCATTAATGCCCAAATGTTTTGTTGACAGCTGCCTTTTAAGAGGCTTTAATAAACTCAATGTGATCTATTCTGCACCCCCAGAAGATAATGCCTCTATTAATTTTTTATAAATGCAGCTGAAATAAAACCCTTTGATGCACTATACAGATTTGAGTTCCCTTCCTGTTCTGCATATTGATTGCAATTCTCAGTGGGGAATGGTTCTGAGCAATCCAGTCCTTGGCAGTGTCCCTTTGGCTTGCGGAGAAGGCCTGCCTTCCCGTCTTCCCCGCCTTCTCTGTCTGCCTGGCTATCAGATGCAGAATGTGCTTTGTTGCAGTGCAATCTGAGCCCTCTGCAAGCTTATCTCAGCAAGAGAGAGTCCTGAGCAGCATGTTGGGAGGTGTCCATTCCCCTCCATTGCTTTGCTGAGTTAATTAATGTTTTCTGTGTGATTCGTATTCCTTGAGTACACAAGTCCTCTGACTTGAAGCTAAATCCTTCAAACACTGATGTGCCAGCTAACTCAAATCCCAGCTTGTGCTCAGTCCTTCACTGGGAAAGGGGCATTTCTACAACTGAGAATGGAGCACCATGCTCTGCATGCCTGTGGTGTGGCTCATAGCTGAGCCCACTGGCTGAGTGCTTGTCCATGGGATCTGCCCTTCTATGTACATTTTGGAGGGGAGGATCCATTTTGCATTTGAGAAGGAAATGAGGGACAGGAAGCAGAATTTAGACTGAGTTCTTTACTCTCAGAATAGGGGACAAATGTACAAATGGAAATCTACCCACAGGATTAGCTAGAAGTACTAACAGTCAGAATTCACACTGGAATGGAACAGAACCAGTTACCCAGAGGAGCTTCTGAGCTACAGCTGCCAATACTTAGACTACACTATAGCTGCAATGCGCAAACCATTTACTCTGGACCAGTCCTATAATGAGACTGCTCTGGAGTAAGTGTTTTTTTGGATTGTTGCCTATGTGATGCAATCAATAATAGAGGAATGGGGAACCAGTTCCCTCCTATGGGCCAATTTGGAAATCAGTACAAGCTCTCAGGGCCAGATAGGAGTTGTGGGAGGCAGGGCCGGCCCCAGGGTTTGTGAGGCCATGTGTGAAGTCTTGGTGCAGGGCCTAATTTGCATAATTAGGCACAGCCTAATTTGCATAATTAGGCACAGCCTAATTATGCAAATGTATACATTTACATAAAACTTACTCCCTCTGCACAGAAAGGATTCCCATTCTCCACCTCTCCAAGCAACCATGGAGAAGCATGACCTCCTAATGCTTCCCCCCCCCCCCCCCCCAGCCAAGTGTCTACCACCACTCCCCAGGAGTGGTTCCACTGCAGGGGCAGCTGGGCGAGCAGTGAGACAGGCACAGAGAAACTGACTGCATCTACTACCTTACTGAGGGAGGGGGGTGAGCTTGGCCAGTCTGGCCTCCAGGGCCTGTTGCTTCTTGCTGCCGGTGCCACCTGTGCCTTGTGCACGCATGTGGTACGACCAGTCCAGAGGTGCTGCTATCACACACACCAGACACCCAAAATGCAGCTAGTTTATTAAGCGCATTATGCCATGAAAAGAGACATATAACCAGTTCAGTTGTGCCCCCATAATCAGTTCATGCTGCCCCCACCCATAACCATTTAATTTGTGCCCACAGGGCAGCGTGAATTGATTATATGGGAGTGCAAATGAACTGGTTATGGGGTGCGGGTTTAAAGACAGTATTCCTGTTGGCAATAACTTCATTAATAAAAGTTAGTGAAATAGCAGCCATAATAATCTCAGAACCATATTTGCAGATTTATTTTCCAAGACAGAACAGATATTGCTTTACATCCTAAATTCCTACCTAAGCAAGTATAAGTAAGACAGTTGTGAGAATGTGGCCCTTTTTACACGGGCCTCTCCTCCCAGCCACGAACACGCAATTTCTGTGTGTTCATGGGTGAGGGAACCCCGTGTGAATGACGTGATGCATGCGCCCATGGTGAGTGGGGGGTGCGTGCGCACTCACGTAACACGCATCCCCACTCACCCCCCCCACTCATCCCCATGCACGGAGCAACCGGGGGAAACAGTGATTACTATGTGGGTGAGGATGAGTGGTGGGTGAGTGGGGATGCGTGTGCAGCCGTGTGCATGCCCTATCCATGCACTGGCGCACCCATGGACACCCCACCCAGCGGAGCCATGTAAAATTATCATGTGAGGAGCCACTGAACAGAAGGTTGCTACCTTGTAAACAAGGTTCTTTGAGATGGCTCCTAACATTCTCAAAAGTACCCACCCTTCCAGCCCCGCATGGCATTCTTTTCTTATATTTCTAGAAAGGGTTGAAAGGAACTGTCGTTCAGAGGGGGAGGGTTCTTTTTATACTAGAGGAACTCGAGACCATCATGTGGTCTATTATTTGAATAGGGTGAGCATGTACAACCCAGTTGTGAGAATGTTGGTAGCCATCTCGAAGAACCTCCTTTACAAGGTAACAACCTTCTGATCAGCACGTGGGGAGGAGCTGTTTGTAAACAAACAGCCTTATTTCCCAGCCCAATCTACGAGTCCCCCGCTGCTGCTGCTACTAGAAGGCAGAGGCAGGTGAGGGATGGGGTCTGGAGCCAGGGAGGGGAGGAAGAATCACCTACTGGGGAAGACGTTGGCTGCAGCCTGCTGCCCAGCCAGGCAAGTGTGGGGCCCCAGCTGTGCGGCCGCACATATGGCACATGCCTGGGGCCGGCCCTGGTGGGAGAGGGTGTTTAAAGGGTCTGCTGAGGATGGCAGAAGGAAGGGACCAGATCATACATCTATGTCATGCATCCCTCCCCTGACCTAGAGCGCATGCCCCAACTCCTCTCTTTCCCCTGAACTCACTCTTTCAGTGCTTGAGGGTAGGGACTGTGTCATGGGGCCAGATCCAGGAATTGGAAAGGGACCAAGTAAAAAGCCACAGATCAGACTCGGTCCACGAACTGGAGAGTCATTTTTGAGTGGTGTCTCTGTATTCACATTTAAGATATTTGTGCTACATGGCATTGAAACCAGACCTTAATTAGCTTAGCGGCTACAGCCAGGCCTCATGATTGTGACTTCAAGGGTTCTTTTTCAAGGATCTCCATGATTTTCACTCCCCTTCCTGCTCTGCAGTCCACTAGAACTTCCACTTGCATCAGCAGTTTCCAAGCAGATTGCCTGGAATCATCCAGAATCTTGCCAAGAGCTCTGCATTGACACCCCCTCCCATCCTCTGCGCAGGCTTTTTTGTCTTGCAAGAGGTGGGAGGAGATAAAAGGAAGGGGTGGGACCCTCTCCGCCTCAGTTCCCTCCAACCACCTCTGGCGATCAGGAACTTTCCTTACGCTTGAATCAAGTGATCTCATCGGCAATAAAATTGTTTCACCTTATATTCCACCTGAATACCTATGAACCTGTTTTAACATCTACGCATGTTACTAGACAGAAAGTTATGCTTCAAAAGGTGCTTGTCCTGCCTGGCTACACTCTCGATCAGTGACCAACATGAGAAGTTGATTCGGTGTCTGGGTGAAGCCCATAAGAAGAGCCTGTAGGGCCTGTGCTAACCTGTCTACCAGGGCAAAAAAAGGACAGGATGCTTAGGTTGAAAGATATCCTCACAAGGAAAACCCTGCAGGGGTATAAAGCAGGGCCCATAGAACTGGGCCAGCTGAGGCGCTCTAAGAACTGCTCCAGCAGTACTATGACACTGACTGCCCTACCCCCCAGCACAGGGGAATTTCATCCTGATACCGGCACTGATGGCACTTTGCCAGGCACCAGCTCTAACCCTTCCCTGGCAGTAACGCCTACCTCAGTGCATGATGCTCCCCAAGGTCCTGAATTGCCAGCCAGCATTCCTGAGCACTGCAGCCTCCCATTGATGCTGCACCTGTGGAAGAATGAAAACGGACTCTGTCATCACAGGACACAAAGAAGAAAAAGGAGGAGGTCAGATTCCCAACTCCATCAATGGACTCCTAACACCGACTAGGACCCCAAACTGTGGAGACAGTATACTCTTGAGAACACGCCTACTCAATCTCCACCACCTTCCCCTCCAAAGCCTGATCCTACTCCTCAGTCTTGAGGAAACTCTCCATGGCCCCACCAATACACCCACAGTCCCAATCCTAGATGGGGATCACATGCCCATCTACACCATCCTCATAGCAGGGGCCCATCTCAACCACAATATAGTCCCTACTATGATAGGGGCACATTACCTTGCTGTTGCTGTTCCTCCAGAGATTGGAGAGAGTCGTCCTTTTATAAGGAGTGAAGATATAGGCATCGCAGCCAGGACTGTGAGTGCTCCTGTTCCAGAAGCTACTTCTCTCAAACGCACAGCAGATGTCTTGATTACCACAGATGCTACTGGCACCAGCAATAGGGCTCAAATTATAAGGAAAAAGGTAGGGGACCCTCCATGAAATCATGTCCTCCCTGTAGCCTTCTAAAGCCAATAGCTAAGGGGGCCATCTAAAAACATATGGGGGCATCAAAAAAGGGCAGGGGGCTGGGCACCCCTGTAATTCAGGTAGTGACTTGTAGCAGGAATATTCGTACTCACTACAACACTCTCCAGGTCAAGCCATAAGGTCTTCAGAGGGTAGCCCTGAGGACCAGTTGACAAGCGGACCTTCCCTCTTCCTCCTATGTCAGCGCAGCCACCTGGGCCGTTCTTCACCATTTGTGGTACCTAAGGAGGCCCCAGCATTCCAATACTAGCACCGCCCACAGCACCATCTTAACTCCCAGCAATGCCACAGGTGCCCACGGCTCCAGCTTCAGTTATGCAACCCGTACCTTCAGGAGTGTTTTTTGTCCTGACCTTTCTAGGGCAGTCAGCGCCTATGCAGTAACCTCCTCTGCCCACAGATATGCACTTGGGCAAGACTGACTCATTGTCCACCTCAACAAGCCCTGACAAAGAGGACACTGTCTCACCTCCTCCAATAGACATGGTTTCTGGTCCAACTTTCATGCTAGCCACAGAGGATATGAAGGCCTTCCAGGTCCTGTATTTGGCATACTGGAGACTCGGGCTACATCATGCTTCCATTATTTGATGAGCTGATGGAACCATTGGGTATGGTCTGGGAAAACCCCTCATTGGCAATACCCACAAACAAACTAGCAGATGCACTGTACACCATTCCACCAGAAGGGGCAGCTATTTTCTTTCACTATCCAGCCCCAAATTCACTGATAATCACCACGGTTATGCAGAAATCCAGGGTGGGGGGAATACAGCCATCTGACAGAGAGGGCCGAAGACTGGAATTCCTTGCACTCAAGGCATTCTCATTGGCCACATTATCCCTGAGAGCAGCTAATTATTCATCAGCCATGTGTGGGTACCAGCACTGGCTATGGTCCCAGATCACCACCACCACCACAGACCTCTTGCATCAGTAACCCTTGGGAGTCATGCATGGTTAAGTTTCATTGCATTTACTCCAGAAAACAAAATGCAGACTGAAGACCTTCTGTTTTGATGCTGAGGGACTCTTCGCTACAGCGATGGATGAGACTCTGAAGAGAATAAAGGAGACCTGCCAGACAGCAAGGTCAGCAAGGATCATCCAGACCATCAAGAAAAGATATTGCGCTGTACCAGCCTCTTATTCCTATAGACAGAGGGCATCATTCCCCTTCCAAGACAGACTGTCTCAGCAACAACAGCAATTGCATCAGCAATCATATTCACAACCAAGAAAGAGGTTCATGAGACCTAAGCCTTGGGCCAGGCAGCAATCCACCTCGTCTTCTGGACAGCAGCCTCAGTCACATGTTTAATGATCATGAGGTCAAAAGAGAAGCAAAGGACCTCGCACCTTTCACACCACTTAGCCAGCTTCTACCAGGCATGGACCCTAATCACGACTGACAAATGGGTCAGAGATTGTCAAGCGTCGATACACTATTCAGTTTGAAGAATTTTCTTCTCACAATCCCCCTTCTCTGTCCTCCTTTAGGGACACACCTCAAAAGGCAGAACTCCTCAAGGAGATTGGATTCATGCTTACTAAGGGATCAATTGAGGAGATACCTCCTTCTGAACACAACCAGGGTTTGTACTCCAGGTACTGGTCCTTAAGAGAGATGGGGGATTGAAACCTATCCTAGTTCTGAGGCAATTCAACAAATTCCCACTCTGGACTGGCTTTATATGACTCTGGACTGACTCTGCTATGCCCAACTACAGGTGTGTCAATTAAGGTGCTATCCCTTGCTTTTGGTAATGCCTGCAGCTCTGCTAGCCCCTGAAAATGACCAGCACTAGCTGCATTTTTAAAGGTCCAGCACTATCCTCAAGCTGTGCCCTACCACATTCCTCCTCATTTCAGAGGCGGGCCTATACAAAATGGGCCCAGCTTCTACACCAATTAAGCAGGGTGCAGCATGTCAACATAACAGTTTACATTTCAACAATAGTCCATATATAACAGGAGCTGGCTCCATTGCTTTCACCGTGCAACTTTTGTTTTTACCCTGGGCTGGCTCCTTTGCCCCCCTGCCCAGTGCACTAACTCAAGGTCAACTCCAACACCTTACTCAGGTCACGGAGTCACCACTCCCCTGCACCCTCTGGCCTCTTCCATCTCCATATAGCCAGCCCACACCATCAAGGTCACATCAACCCCAAATTTAACTCAAACACCTCAGCCAGGACCAGCTCATCTGCCCCCACACCCCTGCTGGGACTAACTTAATTCAACCACTTTCTCACCAGATAGAGTAGATAAAAAACACTCCTGGCCACCACTGCATCCTGATGTTCCAGACACAGCTCTGGATCCAGGAGCACTCAAGGCTGCAAACTTGGGTAGCCAGGAGAGGCTGTACCCCATCAATGATTTGTGCCCCATCTCCCACTCCCCCACCCCCAGCCAGCTAACCGTGAACACTTCAGTCTTGTTTGCATTTGACTTCAATGCAGAGCCGTGCAGATGCCCATGCATTTGACTTCAGTGCAGATGCCCATGCAGAGCCAGTCCCTAATGGCAGCCAGGCACAGAGTAAGTTCTGAGATTGCAGGACCTGGTGAGATGAAAGATAGATTGATAGATTTCAGTGTCATCCATATATTGATGGCATCTCACCCCAAATTTGTGTACAATCTCACCAGTGGTCTCAGATACACATTAAACAGGAGGGGAGACAAGATGGAAAGCTCCCCACAGGGGAGGGGGCAGAGAAATTATGACCAATTGACATCACTACCCACTGAAACTTCCCTGACAGGGATGAGCGGAACCACTTGAGCTGTTTCACACACCCCTGCCAAATCCTGCAGCCATGTCAACACCCCATGATCAATGGTTTCAAAGGCTGTCAAAAGATCTTACCAGATCAAGAAGGCACGATTTTCCTTGTCCATCTTTAGGTATAGATCATTGACCAAGGCCACAAGTGAAGTCTCTGTACTATACCCAGGATGAAAGCCAGACTGACTCGGGTCCAGGAATTTGATAGCATTGTGATTCAACAGAAGCTGCTTGGAGACCACCCATTCAGTAACCTTCCCCAAAATGGGAAGGTTAGAGACAGAGCATTACTGATAGCTGGACAAGGCGTCTACATGTAGCAATTATTTTTTTGAGCTGCGGCTGGACAATCACCATTTTTTATTATGTCTGGCACCCTGCCCTCCCGTATGGAGAAGTTGACCACCACCAAAGACCCAAATCTTCTCCCAGCTGGCTTTCACCAACTTGGACAGTCATAAATAGTTCACAACTGGTTGTCCATACTGCCCTAAGCACATCCTCTGCACCGGTGAGTGACACCAGTTGAAACTGATCCAAATAAAAAGGATAAACCAGCCTCCATGGCTCCAAATTCTGAATCTGCCATCAAACTAGCAGCCCCCAAGTTGTGGTGTATATGAGTGATTTTTGTCAGCAAAGTGGGTGGGAAATGCCTCGCAGTGGGCAATAGGTAACTCAACCTCTGGACAGAGGCAACTCTGATTTGCCAAGCTGTTCACAGTCTGGAAAAGCTCTGCTGGATGAGATTTTGCAGAAGCTGTGATGGCAGAGAGGAGAGCTTCCCTCTCCACCACCCTAGCCATGCCATAGTCCTTCAAAGTCAATCTATGGTGCAATCAGTCAGTGTCAGCATGAGTCAGATGCCACTTGCGCTCCAACTGCCGCATTCCCCACTTCAGCCACCACAGGTTCCCTATAAACCAGGAGGACTTGTGCTATCACAGGTGAACATGTTGTTCCACCATTCAACCAGATCATCTACAGAACAGCTGTCAAGATCAGTGGGTATATCCCGCAGAGAGTTCTGGAATCCAATTGGCTCCATAAGTCTGCAGGGGTGGACCAACCTAACTTGTCCACCATCCCAGTGGGAGTAAAGGAGAGCGAGGTTCTGGGCCTGCAGAAGGTAATGATCCTACCATGACAATGGCAACTTTAGGACACCCCCAGTAATTGGAACTCCATTTTCCAGAGTGGTGTAAAACGTTGGGTCCAATGGGCTCGATCCCAAACTCCTGCGTCCACCGTGTGCATGGCTGGCACATGGCTTGCATGTAGGTCATAGTCCTGCCTGTATGGGTTTGTGTGGTGTTTTTTATCAAGTCCACTGCGTATTTTACCTTTGTGTCAGGCCCATAGTTGCAGTGGAGGCCATAAAGTCCCATTCTGGCCCCAAAAGGTGCATATTGAAGTCGTCCAAGATAATAAGTCTGGGCGTTCTCAACACCACCTCAGAGACCAGCTCAGCCAGCTTGGTGAAAGAGTCTGTTGTGCAACAGGGTTGTTGGTACACCAGCAGAATCCCTAATCTATCCCAGGTCTCAAACACACGGTAGACGCACTATGTTGGCCAAGCAAGGCACTGGATACTTTCAATAAGCAAGATTTTCCTTACAGATCATTGTGACTCCACCCCCCTGACCTCTGAGCTGAGGCTGAGGCTATACAGAGTGCCCAGCTGGCACTAACTGGGCCAGTACAGGCCCAGCAGCAGCATTCAGCCAGGTCTCCATAATACATACAAGGTCGGCAGCTTCATTTGAATAAGATCAGAGATTAGAAGTAACTTTCCTTTCCCCAATCTGACTATTGCAATAGTATTTTCAGGTGTGGGTTTTTTTATTATTGATTTGCATATGGTGCTGAAACAGTGCCTGCATATTCTTCATGTGCTAAAAAGTAGATGAGGGAAACTGAATTTCATTTGCAGGCTTAGAATTAGAACATATTTTAGTGTATCTTAAGTTCAGTTGATTTTCCTACAGTAGGCTGATCTATAGACTATAGGTAGTAATTACTATAGGCAGAATTTATTTATTTAATTATTTATTTATGTCAACTTCTTAGCCACTCCCTCCTGCCACAGTAGCTTGGGGCGGCTTATAGCATAGTTAAAAAACAGGATATCTAAATCAAAAATGTGACTTTGAGGCGCTTCTGGCACTCATTATACATGATTTCCCACAATCGGTGCCATTGGCTGTTTTTGGATCAAGCTGGTGGTTTGCCACCAGCAAATGGATCGATCCCATTCAGGGTTTCTGCATGAAGAAATGGGGGAAGGAATACCTTTATTATTGTAGGCAAAAGCGGCTGGTGTATTTGGTTTTCCTTGAACATTGATGTGATCTGTAGCCACTTTCTCACATTACTGGGGGTGGGGGGGAATTCCTTGAGGGCAATCACAGCTCTATTCTAACAGGAATTAGTGCATGTAGGAATGCACTACTCTACTTTTCTCCCTTGAGAACACTTGCACATGACCAGGTCCCCCGATGTCGCTTTTACAATCATGGGCATTTCTGTGCTACATGTGCTAATTCCTGTGAGAATAAAGCCTCAATTACCCTCATGGAAGTCCCCACCCCCTCCCAGGTAATGTGATAAAGTAGCCTGAGTCTGCTGTTGAAACAGCAGGGCAGCTCTGAAAATAGCACCAAGAATGAGAGAGAAAAGTTCAGCTTAATTCATTGAGATGACTAAGGGGAAATGGGCGAAGAGTAAGACAGATGTGAATGGATCAGATTATTGGGTTCTCTGGATAAATACAATTAGAGAATCCATGAGCTGCAGCATCATGGAGCATGTTTAACAGCTTGCCTTGGATTAGGAGGGGAAGGGTATGGATTCGCTCTTCTTCCTGCCTCACATTCCAGAGATCCAGGGCAAGTGCTAGTGTGTACAGAAGCAGCTTTGAAGTGAATGCCCAGGCAGTAGGACAGTGAATCGCTACCAGAGATGACTTGCCTTGTCATGCTCAGGTATCTCAGGCTGCAACTTCAGTGAATTCCTCTGTCCCAGGAGAAACTCTGCTGTTCTTGCCCTTCTTTTATGCCCCAGGACACCCAGCGAGTCCTGGTGATTCAGTATGCTTCAGTCCCCTTCTCTCAGTTCAGCAGGGTATAACGGACTCTCCTTAACTTGCTGGTAGAGACCCTGCTCACAGGCTAAACATCCCTCACCTGGGAGGCTGGGCCTACAGGGAACCTTCATGGATATTGTTTATTGTATTTATTTATTTAGATTCCTAACCTGCCCTTCCTTGAAGGCTCAGGGTAGATAACATAAAATATCAACTATACATAAAAGAAATCCCAATAAAATATATATTGTATAAAAATATAAAATTCCCTGAAAAACACCTCCCAGGCCCTATTCTCACCTGCTAAATGCCTGGCTAAATAAATAAGTCTTGCATTGCCTTCTGAAGATGCCCAGGCTTGGGATTTGGCAAACCTCCGGGGAAAGGGAGTTACAGAACAATGGAGCAGCCATTGTGTGCTAAACACTCTTGCCTGATTGGCTTGGTGTTCTGATAAACTTGCAAGAGGATGCCCTCCAGCTGACCTTAGGGGCTGCTATGGAGCATAGGGGAGGAAGCAGTCTTGTACCTATGTTTGTATGGGCCTCAAACTGGTTAGGATTGCATAAGGGGGGGGGGGGGAAGCACATTGAATTATTCCTGGAACACTATTGGATGCCATGTTAGGACCTCTGGGGAGCATGGCCCCATCCCCACACACTCTTTCTACCACTATAATAATTACCTCTACCTGCCAACGGCTGTCCTGGGCCAGATGCAAACCTGGTGATGATGAAGCTGCACAGTTTTGTCCACACTGTACCAGACTCCGTCTCTGTGATACCGGTAAAACAGGGATGGAAGACCTCCAAGTCCTTGGTGCCAGATCCATTCCCAAACCTGGGAGCTGGCACAGGATGTGCAGGAAAGTGAACAATAGAGATGTGCACCAGGGCCTCATGTTGTTTTCATTTTTGTTTTCGTTATTTAAATCTGTCATTTTTGTTTTCATAAATATCAAATTGTCATTTTCGTTTTTGCTTTCGTTTTCGTTTTCCATTGGTTTCAATGGAAAACACATTTTCAGCTGTACCTTTTTTGTTTTTCACTATATTTGGCTGAAACATGGGGTGAATTTACCTCCAATGGAAGGCATTACGTATACTAAATTCCAAAAAGATTGAATAAAGGAATCCAATTTTAGAAGCAGTTGAATTATTTTACTTTGCAAAAATCTTAATATACATTCTTAGCTGTAACTTCTTTGCCTCACGTTTAATGTAGATGACACTTGGCATGTTTATACCCCTTCCAATATTTACTATATCCGCCAACTTTCAGAAGGATTGGATAAAGGGTCCTGGTGGTATAAGCAATTAACATGTAAATGTATGTCTGCCTGTAACATCTTTTTAGTCCAACCAGTGTACATGAAATTTGGCAGGGCTGTATATCACACTTTCATGATAATCTCTGCCAAATATCAGAAAGATGTAATAAAGGGTCCCAATTTTATATGCCTGCACAGCATATGCAGAGAAGGAGCCTATGCTGGGGATTCTCTTACGTGTCACTGTGGTATAAGATCTGTTTGTGATGCCAATTGGCCAGCAGAAAGGTCAACCAAATATCCTTATTCTGTGCTGTGACCATCCCAACTTCTCTCCCCCACTTGTTACTGGGAAGTCAGAAGCATCTGTTAGGAAGAGTCAAAAAAGATTCTCCTATGTCCTCTGTCACAGTGCTGCAGGATGTGATTGTGATGATAACTGGCCAACCTGGATGTGTAAACTATGTCTCCTGATTTCTGGATGCTATGCCTAAAGTCTCAGTTATGTCCCTTATGCCCACCTCAGGGCCACCCCCTATGCCCGCCTCGAAGCCACTACCACTTGGTCCTGTAAAGCTAGAAGCATGCAGTAATTGGCCAGTGAATGTGTCTGTCAGTCTTTTGGGTTGCTCCACATCCTCCCTCCTACAGCCTCTCTCCCTCTGCCATGCCAGGTGCCTGCCTCTGACTGGCACTGCATGTGCTGCTATTTATCTGAATAATGATCTTCACAGGGACAACATTGATTGCTTATAAAATTGGGTCCCTTTATCAAATTGTCCTGTGGGTTGGCAGAGATGACAGGGAAGGTATGTGATACATTCCTGCCAAATACCTTTTAAACAGGATGGAATATACAAATGTTACAGCTGGAAATGTATTTTGAAGTTAATGTCTTCTACCATCAGGACCCTTTATCCAATCTTTCTGAGAATTGGCAGGAGTGTTAAATTTGTGAAGGGACATAATATTCACAGGTTTCATGCAAATTAAATGGAAGATAAAGAAGTTGTAGTCGTGAATGTATATGGAGCTTTTCTTAAAATCACAACTTTCAATTGCTTCTACAATCGGTTCCCTTTATCTAATCATTTCAAAATTTGGTATATATAGTGCCCTCCATTGGGGGTAAAAGCTCCCCAAGTTGCATCAGAATTGAATAAGAACCAAAAACGTTATGGCCGGAAATAGGTTTTTCAGTTTTCTCCCTCTGTTTCAAAAATAGTCATTTTTGTTTCTATTTTCATTATTATTATCATTATTGCAATAATGATAATGAAAATGACAATTTTTGTTATCGTTATTGTAATAACAAAAATGACATGCACACCCCTAGCAAGCTAGAAAACCTGGTGCTTTGAGCATCGGTGCTGTAGCTCCACTTGGCAGCGGTAAACAAACAGGAGAAAGGGACCTTTACTGCCTTAAGTTTGGTTGAGATTGTGTCTTTCGTTAAGCTGAGTTTCCTGTCAATGGGAATGTAGATCATATGTTCCCAGAACTGAACACAGGAGCAAATAAGGGAGTTTAGTGAGTAGGAGGGTTGTCACCTTTTTCAGTTTGATCCTGAGACTCCCATTTTGGCCTATGGGAGTCTCAGGGTCAAACTGCAAAATGTGGTAACCCTAGTGAGGTTGAATCAAGAGTAAAAGGCCTGTGTCTGAGCAAACAACATGGAGATGGGGATGTTTCCCAAACTCTGTTCCTTCCAGGAAAGGTGCTCTCATTGGGGAAGGAGGGCTAAGTCATCAATGTGGGGGAAGTGCTGGTACCTTGTTTGACCTGTGTTATTTGGACTTGAGCTTGTTTTACTGATGACATAATTTCAGCTATTCTTCATAAAGCTGCTTTAGATTCATTTTTTAATCCCCTTGGTTTGTATTTCTTTGTCTCACTGATTGACTCTCATTCGTAAACCTGATCAGCAGGGCTTTGGATTAGAAAAAAAAAATCACTCTTGCAGAATTACTGTAGACTGGCTCCTTTTCCACTTCTAGTCTCTCCAGCAGGCTTGTGGCTGGAGAAACTAGCACCTAGCCCTGTACACGCTGCTTATCTAGCGTACAGGGAGGGGCAGCAAGAGCTAGTAGAGGATAGCAGGGCTTGCTAGGGCTCCACCTCAGCACCGGTCACTGCTGCTACTCTGGAAAACCCTCACCCACAGCTGGAGGCAGAAACGCCAGCCTCCACTCCAGTTTCTCCCCTGATAGAGTTGGTGCTGACTGGCAATGCTGAACAGCTGATTGGTGCCTGTGCCAGCTCCAGGCCCCATTAAACTTAATCCATCCCTGAGCAAGGACTGGCAAGGTAGGGGTGGGAACTTTTATTGGACCAACTATAAACCAACCTTGCCATACCTCCACCAACTGCAGTTGGTCCAATAAAAGATATCACTTTGCTACTTTGTCTCTATTGCCAAGCAATACTGGGGTCTGCTCATCCATAGTAAGAGTCAGTCCTCATGGCTTACCAGAAAAAAGTAAGTATCTTACATCTGAGTCCTATCAATTAGGGCTTTCATTTAAGTGAGAGAGGTGCTGGGGCTCCAGCTTGCCCTGCAGGTCCCACACCTTGATCCCAGAAGCAGGGGAATATTCAAGGGGAGGGGAAGCTGTCCTGCCAGCCCCCTGATTCCAAAAGCCCCTAATATCACTGTACTACTTTGTCTCTGTTGCCTATATTTTGTGACCGATAGAGCAACCTTACTTTGTCTACACAGCATTGCTTGGTCACCTTGCACAGATGCTAACAATCCTCTCTATCTTCACCTTCATAGTGGCTGCGCCACTTACCCCTTTTAAGTGGACTGAAATAAATCCCACATCTTGTTTTCCCAAATGTCTCCTTTAATTCTTTGGCACTCTTGTTTCATTAACGTTGAGGGCTGCTCTGCAAGCTGAGATTGTCCCCAAACCCCTGTTTGTAGAGATGTAGCTTAATAATTCATATTAGGTAAAATCTCTGCTACTCTCTCTCTTTTCACTGCCAGGGCTGGGAACAATGGGCCGAGGCATCGTGCTCTCTCTGGTGAAGGCCAACATTCCGGTAGTGGTTCTGGAGCAGGATAGGAAGCTGCTGGAGCTGGGAAGAGAAGCTGTGATGAAACTTCTGGAACGTGAGGCTTTGAAAATGCAGCAGAGCGACCAAATGCTGGATGCTTGTAAGGCAGCCAGTCTCCTCCAGTTCACTCTGGATTTCGGGACTCTGGGGGATGTGGATCTGGTGATTGAGGCTGTATTTGAGGACATGGCCCTGAAGAAGGAGATCTTCCGTAAGCTGTCAACAATCTGCAAGCCAGAGGCCTTCCTCTGCACTAACACGTCAGCCCTGGATATTGATGAGATTGCCTCTGTCACTGACCGCCCTCAGCAGGTCATTGGCACCCATTTCTTTTCACCAGCTCATATAATGAAACTGTTAGAAATAATTCATGGTCGTCACACATCTGCTACTGCCATTGCCACAGCCATGAGTGTAGGCAAAACCATGGGCAAAATTGGAGTGGTGGTAGGGAACTGCTTTGGGTTCGTTGGGAACCGAATGCTGAGGCCTTACACTGAGCAAACCTATTTCCTCTTAGAAGAGGGCAGCACACCAGAAGAAGTAGACCGAGCTCTAGAGGGATTTGGTTTCAATATGGGTCCCTTCCGAGTGTCAGATCTTGCTGGGCTTGATGTGGGCTGGAGATCTAGGAAGGGACTTGGTCTGACTGACCCCAACCTGGCTCCGGGAACACCTGCTCGCCAACGTGGCAGTCAGAGATATTGCCCACTTCCTGATATCCTCTGTGAGAAGGGGAGGTATGGCCAGAAGACTGGCAAGGGCTGGTACCAGTATGAGAAAGTTGGGGGTAGAATAGCAAAGCCAGATCCTTGGCTGTCCAATTTTCTGCACGAGTACAGAGAGACCTACAGCATCAAGACACGCTTCATAGACCAGGAGGAGATCCTAGAGCGTTGTCTGCTTGTCCTTATCAATGAGGGCTTCCAGATCTTGGCTGATGGGATAGCTTCTGGCCCAGAAGACATTGACACCATTTATATCAATGGCTATGGCTGGCCAAGGCACAGAGGGGGGCCCATGTTCTATGCTTCGGAGATGGGGTTACCCAGAGTTCTGACTAAACTGCGGCAGTTTGCCACATCCAATCCTGACATACCCAAACTGCATCCCAGTGCCTTTCTAGAGAAGCTGGTGGCCAGGGGGAGCCCTCCCTTGAAGGAGTGGATGTCTTCAATGGGACACCAGAGCAGTAAGCTGTGATCGTGCCACAGACTGTTCTTTAAATGCAGATGCTGGCACTGATAATCAGATGTGCCTGTTCCAAATGAACAGTGAGTTGATGTAGAATAATCTTGCTGTCCCTTCTGCTGCCGAGCTGAGGAAAATGTATGTCTGTAGGCGCCAAGCCTATCCCTGAGACAGGCAGAGTGCCCACACTCTTGCATTTTTGTCCTCCCCCACCCCCATGGACCTTTTTCTGTGCAGTGCCCCCAAGGAAGACCCGTTCTTCCTGACCTGTTACGCTTACGCAGACCCTCACAGCTCCTGCTTCTTTCCGTAGTGAGGCCCTGGTCAGGCACCTCAGAGCAGGAGGACAGCCTTAGGGAAAGGAAGTGACTTCTGGCATGGGAGAGCCAGAGCCAGACAGAATTCACAGCACATAAACACACTACCCTGGCACTGCCTCCAAGCAGCCATAGACTAGGGCTAGAGAACCTTTTCCCTCCCATGGGCCACTACGAATATTAGTACAAGCTCTGTGGGCTGGACAGGAGTTGTGGGACAGGGCACTTAAGAGGTGCACTCAGAATGAGGGAAGGAAGGGGTACAGATCATGGATCACTCCATTATCCTGAGGTGCATGCCTTAATCTCTGCTCCCTTCTCCATCAACACTCTTTCCATACATATAAGGGTAGGAACTAAATCCATGGGCCAGATCCAGGTATTGAAGAGGTGCCAACTAAAAAACAGCTACAGGCCAATTTTGACCCACAGACCACGTGTTCCTCACCCCTACCATAGGCTCCTCCACCCCAGACCAGTGTCTCCCAGGAAACCCTAGGGACTAGCTCCCTGGGAAAAACCCAGCTTGCATGCTAATGCTGTTGTATACCCTGTACTTTAAGGAAAATTCAATATTATTTCAAGGGAGCTCCATAGAGCCCCACAGGACAGACTCCAGAGGTCCATAGCATCCCACTGACAGGCCCCACAGCTCTCTATTTTCTTTTATTTTTAGCAATACCAGTGACAGCCCAACTCCTTCTACAGTGAACGGATCAGTATGTGCCAGATGACATTTAGGAAAAATTGCCTGTTTTGGAACTCAAATGTAATTAAGTGACAAGGGCCTTAGAATTCACAAGCAGAAAAAGTCTGAGTTGGAAGAACAGTCCTCCGACAACAGATGCTTCCCCTCAGCTCCATTCCCCTCCCATTCTGTAACACTAACAATCACAACAGAATCAAAGGGGGAAATTACTTTAGTGCAACCAGCATAGAGAAAGCTAGCACCTTCTCCCTGCTGCCTTCGTCCATCAGCACCTCCTCTCTCCATAAAACCAGATGTCCCCAGAGCTCTTCATCCTGTTTGGTTTTCTTTTTGTCCTGCCACATCTGCACAGCTCCTGGAGAAGGCTCTGTGTGCTTGACAGGAGAAAGGCCTTGCAGAGATATCCTCAGTGCTGAAGCTGGACAAAGGCCATTCTACAAATTAGGGGGTTTGAGAGCTCTTCAGTCATGAGTGGTACTGCTAGCATAGATGGAGGGAAGGTGTCTGACAGGATGGGAGCTTTGTATACAAGCATGGGCCAGGAACACCTATTTCCCAGACAGGCAGACGGGGTCCCAGATCTCACACCTATTCTCAGAACAAATCTCTTCACAATCCTGGAAATTGGAGCAGCACTTTGTGATTCATTTTCTAATAAAGCCTATTTTCACTGCCTGACAATGCATAAGCTGTGTTACTGTGTGCCCATGTTCTCCAGAGAGAGTGTGTGGTTACCATGTTGGTTGTAAGTGATGGAGAGTGAGACAAAGTGGTTGGAATTATATCTTTTATTGGATCAACTGCTGTTCGTGAAAATTAGCAAGCTTTTAGGCTACACCTGGCCCTTCCTCAGGCATGTAGCATAGCCAGTCAGAAATATGTAAACTGAGCAAATGTAGGGCAGGTATATAGGAGGAGGCACTTGGTACAGAAGACAGCAACAGTTTAAAATGCAGCAGACTTTAAGGTATTACAAGTTTTTGTACTGGCCGGAGAAATTTAGGTCCTTGTTAAGTCCATTACTTTTGGTGTCATCTAAAGGTAAGAACTTTAGTTCCCAGACCCGTCTTCTGAGGGTGTTGTGCAGGTTTCCTTTGAGGATGAGGACTGAGAGGTCAGAGATGGAGTGGTTGTGCTGGGAAAAGTGATTGGCCAGTGGGTCCGTTTACAATTGTATGTCTGTGTGAGTTCAAACGTAGGTGTAAGGGTTGCTGGGTTTCACCAACTTAGTTTCCATGGCAGCCTTTAGTGCACTGAATGAAATACACTGCACTTTGGGAGTTGCAGTTGTAGTTGACTTGTATTTGGAATGGCTTCTGTGGCGGATGTTGACAGTGATAGAAATGTGTTGGCAGATTTGCATCTATGATTCTACGACAGCAAAAAAATTGTGCACATTGATAAAAGCGTTACATCTGGTATATACAAAGTGTACCCTATGAAGCTTAAATTAAGATAGGGAGGCATTCCTAATATTCTCAGAATTGAAAATGGCGGCCAATTTTGTCACTGGTTGGGGGAAGTTAGGAATAATGCAATATCTCAGGTTCTATGGGTCTGATTTGTATTTTCTTTATACCAGCGTAAAGAGCAGGAGCCAGGCAATAATTAATCTTCAATTATCAATTAGGCTATCTGTAACAGTTTTCCTTGAAATGAAATGTGTAGCATTACTTTAACAGAATTTAATAGAATTCTTAGAGGTTTCCTGTAATTATCTTAACGGTAAGGTTTTTTGTATTAGAATCCTCTTACAGAAATTGTAACCTATAGAATTACAGTGGTTTGGGGATTTTTGAAATTGGCCCCATACAACCCAAGATAGTTAATATTGAAATAGTCGATGTTTATGTTTTGCCACAAACAATTAACCACGTATCTTATTTTGTCCCTTGTTTATTACAAGGGAACACCAGTAACACCACACCATGGCTAAGAGGTTGAAATTGACAGATGCTTCTGAAGATCCCGGAAGTCAAAATTTTAGTAGAACCGACTAGGAATTATATGTGGTGTGTCAGGAAGTGACAGCTGAATGTTTACAAATGGGCAGCTGTTGGTGCTGGTTACAAGTCTTTTGTAGATCACCTACTAGAATTTGCTGCCATCAATGAACTGCCCACAATATTGCAACTTGATAGATTTGGTGAAGGAATTGAAACTACATTTATTTTACATGAGGCAAAATTGCATAAAACAGTTTATGTATTTTTATGGACTTAGAGTTTATGTTTATGTACCATTTATGGAAATACAGTTTATATCTCCAGAACATCCAAATTGCACAATCAAGGTCTTCGCTAACACATACAGTTTATGTATTTTTTGTGGACAAGAAGCTGGAGCAGACAAACTACATCAGGTTTCAGCATTTGGCATCAATCAGCGTGTTTGATCTGTTGCAGCACTTCTAGAAGACAGCCAACTTCTGGCAAAACTCAGTTATGGAGACATGGTTGCCTTCAAGGCAAAATATATTAAGTATTGGTTATTGCTGTACATTCGTGGAAAGTCAGTCAGAACATATGAGGTTGGTGGAAACAAAACTGAATGCACCATAGCAGGGATTGTGTTTGCTGAGCTTGTGACATAAATAGAGGAGACATGGGAAGACTCAACAGTGGAACAGATCTTCAAACCAAGCTTGCTCACCTCTACAATTGAAGGATGGAACAACTATGTGTAATTCTGGAGCATCCAATCCATACCACCAGACTAAAGCAACTGATAATGGCTCATTTTCCGGACACAAAGGCTTTTTAACAAGGGGAGTGATGTGTTGCTGGCATTTGAAGATGCAATTTCCAAAGCTCTGTCACAACTTATGGAGCAGAACAGTGATGATGAAGCAGTTTGCCTTTCACATGCTACACAGATCGTGCACAGAAGCGTGTTTTATAAAATCACAAACTTTGAAGGAACATTTCGCCAGACATGTAAAGAGGATTCTTTTCCAAAAGTATTCATTGCCTTAGTAAACATGATACTTGAGGGGCCTAACATAAAGGATCAGTCATGTCAACCAATAGCACCTGCAAGACTGGCATTAGCTCAGCTCTTGAAGTTTAAGAGCTGCCTGGACCTCCTCTCTGCCAACTCCTCTCTGGACCCTCTCCAATCCGGCTTCTGCCCCCTCCACTCTACTGAAACTGCCCTGGCCAAGATCACCAATGATCTACTTGTCGCTAAATCTAAGCACCTCTACTCTATTCTTGTCCTCTCTGCTGCCTTTGACACTGTCGACCACTTACTTCTATTGAACTCGCTTTACTCTTTGGGCTTCCGTGGCTCTGTCCTTGACTGTTTCTCATCCTACCTCTCTGACCAATCCTTTAAAGTCTCACTCCCTGAGTCAAACTCCTCCTCCCTCCCCCTTTCGGTTGGAGTCCCACAAGGCTCTGTCCCAGGGCCGGCCCCAGGGTTTGTGAGGCCATGTGTGAAGTCTTGGTGCGGGGCCTAATTTGCATAATTAGGCACAGCCTAATTATGCAAATGTATACATTTACATAAAACTTACTCCCTCTGCACAGGAAGGATTCCCATTCTCCACCTCTCCAAGCAACCATGGAGAAGCATGACCTCCTAATGCTTCCTCCCCTCCCCAGCCGAGTGTCTACCACCAACTCCCCAGGAGTGGTTCCACTGCAGGGGCAGCTGGGCGAGCAGTGAGACAGGCACAGAGAAACTGACTGCATCCACTACCTTACTGAGGGAGGGGGGTGAGCTTGGCCAGTCTGGCCTCCAGGGCCTGTTGCTTCTTGCTGCCGGTGCCGCCTGTGCCTTGTGCACGCATGCGGTGCGACCAGTCCAGAGGTGCTGCTATCACATGCACAAGACACCCAAAATGCAGCTAGTTTATTAAACGCATTATGCCATGAAAAGAGACATATAACCAGTT
>QEPC01010688.1:1700355-1718765 GCA_003113815.1 Sphenodon punctatus
TGTGAATGACGTGGTGCACGCACCCATGGTGAGTGGCGGTGCGTGCGCGCTCGCGTAACACGCATCCCCACTCACCCCCCCACTCATCCCCACGCACGGAGCAACCGGGGGAAACGGTGATTACTATGTGGGTGTGGATGAGTGGTGGGTGAGTGGGGATGCGTGTGCAGCCGTGTGCATGCCCCATCCATGCACTGGTGCACCCACGGACACCCCACCCAGCGGAGCCATGTAAAAATATCATGTGAGGAGCCACTGAACAGAAGGTTGCTACCTTGTAAACAAGGTTCTTTGAGATGGCTCCTAACATTCTCACAAATACCCACCCTTCCAGCCCCGCATGGCATTCTTTTCTTATATTTCTAGAAAGGGTTGAAAGGAACTGTTGTTTAGAGGGGGAGGGTTCTTTTTGTACTAGAGGAACTCGAGACCATCATGTGGTCTATTATTTGAATAGGGTGAGCATGCACAACCCAGTTGTGAGAATGTTGGTAGCCATCTCGAAGAACCTCCTTTACAAGGTAATCAGCACGTGGGGAGCAGCACGTGGTGATCAGCACGTGGGGAGGAGCTGTTTGTAAACAAACAGCCTTATTTCCCAGCCCAATCTACGAGTCCGCCGCTGCTGCTGCTACTAGAAGGCAGAGGCAGGTGAGGGATGGGGTCTGGAGCCAGGGAGGGGAGGAAGAATCACCTACTGGAGAAGAAGCTGGCTGCAGCCTGCTGCCCAGCCAGGCAAGTGCGGGGCCCCAGCTGGCCGCGGGGCCATGTGCGGCCACACATATGGCACATGCCTGGGGCTGGCCCTGCTCTGTCCTTGGTCCTCTCCTCTATTTACACCCTGTCCCTTGGCAAACTTATTGCTTCCCACAGATTCCAATATTATCTCTACGCTGATGACACCCAACTCTATCTTTCTACCATCTCTCTCTCTTCTATCCACTCACGCCTCGTCAACTGCCTCTCTGATATCTCCGCCTGGATGTCCCGACGTCAACTCAAGCTCAACATGGCCAAGGCCAAACTCCTCATTTTTCCTCCCTCCTCTTCCTCTCCCTCTGACCTATCCATCTGTGTCAATGGAGTCACTATTCATCCTGTTCTCCAAGCCTGTAGCTTGGGCTTCATCTTTGACATGCACCTCTCTTTTAAACCTTACATGGACTCTGTTGCCAAATCCTGCCGAGTCGCCCTCCATAACATTGCTTGGATCCGCCCCTTTCTCTCTACCTCCTTGGCTAAAACCCTTGTTCATGCCTTGGTTATCTCTCGCCTCGATTACTGCAACCTCCCCCTTGCTGGCCTCCCTTGCTCTCACCTGCCCCCCCTTTTCGCAATCCAAAACTCTGCTGCCAAGGTCATTCACTCTGCCCGAAGCTTTGACCATGTGCAGCCTCTCCTCTTCTCTCTTCACTGGCTCCCCCTTCCTGAACATATCTGGTTTAAACTCCTGGTATTCACATTCAAAACACTCCACAACCAAGCTCCCCCTTACCTCTCGGACCTAATCTCCCTACGCACTCCTGCACGTGCTCTCCACTCTTCCTCTGTCCCCTCCCTCACTCTCCCTCATTTCTCCTGCTCACCTAACCGCCTTCGACCCTTCTCCCTCACTGCTCCCCATGCCTGGAACTCCCTCCCTACCCACAACCACCTTGCCCCCTCCCTCCGCTCCTTCAAATCCCTCCTCAAGACCCACTTTTTCCTCGCCACCTTTCCCAATGCCTGCTAGCCGTTCCCCATATACTTACTGTCTGCCCTCCTCTGCAGACTGCTGCAACCAACCTGATTGTAACCAAGCCAAGCACACGCACCTGAGACTTCGCATCCACTTGAATGTTTTTTTGTCTTCTCCCCTGTCTCTCCCACTGCCCCCTCTCCCTGTCCCCCCCTCCTTGTCTTTTAGATTGTAAGCCACAGGCAGGAACCACGTCTATTTCTATGTTCTGTACAGCGTCAGGCACATGGCTGGTGCTATATAAATGTTTATAATAATAATGAAGAAAAACAGGTGAATTAAAACTGAAACACCATCTGTTAGAGACATAGAATTGATCATGAGATGCCACTTCCAATTTACATTGGGCTGATGCTACATGCTACAATATGAAAGAGAGAACTTGTTGACATGTTTCTTGGTCTGAGCATTTCATATGATCATGTGCTTTGCCTCTCCTCTCAGATATGCAATGGGGTATGTGAGCAATACCACATGGAGAAAGTTTAATTTACACAGCAATGTCTTCACTGCAGCAGCAGCTATTCCTGAATCAAATAACTAACTAACATTTAAATACAATTTAAAATAAGCTAGGTTCAAAATAGAAACGTGACAATAATGCACACAGTACGACACAAACAAAGAACCCAGATAGGCAAACAAAATGAACATGAAGTCAAGATCCACAGGACATCATGACACCTACCCAATTGGCAGTTTAAATTCCATAAAGAGTTTGCAAATAAAAAAAGCAGAAATTAAAAATTGAATCACACCAGCAGAAACACCAGGGTCTGGTTTTACCAATGCTAGACTAAGAAGGGCCAAATCCGTCCTACCAGGGTAATTACCAATGAATGGCCCTAATAGCTCAGCCCGAGGCTTGTCATACAGATGGCAGTGAAAAATAACATGTTGTGCTGTTTCAGCTTCCTGCTGTTCAAAAGGGCAAAGCCGCTGGGCACAGCGGGAATTCCACTATAACGGCCGACCAGCAGCTTGGTGGGAAGAGCATTAAACCGAGCCGCCAGAAAAAGCCATTTACCCCAAAAAGAGGAACACGATGACAGATAAAAGGGGAAAGTTCCCCTCTCTGGGATCAGATCTAAATACCCTGTCAAATGAGGGGAGGACCTTACCCTGGCGTTCTTAGTCTGCTTATCTATATCTCGCCTCCTAGTAAAAATTACCCTTTGCGCAACCCTAGTATCTATATCCAACAAATAATCCTTAGAGAGAGCCAGTCTGGCTAGAGAAGCCTCTACCTTACTACTCAGATCCAGAGTAACTTCAACACTGGATTGGAAGCAGTAGGCAAGGAGCATGAGGTTATGGAGGCGCTGTCCGATCGAACTTTCTGGGATGAGTTTCAGGAAGTGACGCCAGCCGATGCAGTGAATATTCTGGGGTCTGTTAGGGCCACCAGTTGTGAATTAGATCCGTGTCTGCCCTGGTTGGTGAAAGCCTCCAGGGAGACATTGGGGTCGGTGCTGGCGAAGGTAGTGAACGCGTCCCTTCAGCAGGGGAGACTGTCACCCAGTCTCAAGGAGGCTGTGGTGCGCCCCCTGATGAAGAAGCCATCTCTGGATGTGGACGCACTCACCAGCTACCGACCTGTCTCTAATCTTCCCGCCCCGAGCTGTTTCAGGAGGGGCGGGGTAAAAATATTATTAAATAAATTTTAGGGAAGGTTATTGAACGGCAGTGGCACTGCAGCTCCAGGTGCATTTGGACAACATCAGTTTACTTGACCCTTTTCAATCTGGGTTCCGCCCCGGCTATGGTACTGAGACGGCGTTGGTGGCCGTGGTGGATGATCTCCGCCGGGAGATGGACACAGGATGTTCAACATTTCTGATCCTGCTTTTGACACCGTGGACCATAGGCTGCTGTTGAGATGGTTGCGAGACCTGGGGGACCTGGACGGCACTGTCCTTGGGTGGTTCCGCTCATTTCTCTCGGGGAGAAGCCAGCGGGTGGTGCTGGGGGCTGAAACATCAAGCCCCGGGCCTTATCCTGTGGCATTCTGCAAGGTTCGATCCTGTCTCCACTATTGTTTAATGTGTATATGCAGCCCCTGGGGGAGATTGTGAGAGGGTTCAGGGTGCGATGTCACCAATATGCTGATGATACTCATCTGTACCTCTCGTTTTCAATTGACCCAGGTCCTGCTGTCTCATTGTTTTCCCAATGTTTGGAGGCCATGGTGGATTGGATGAGGCAGAGCAGACAAACTGAATCCCGATAAGATGGAGGTGATGGTGGTGGGGAGGGCGGGGGAGGTTCTGGTCCCCCTTGGGGGGGGTCCGTCCTATTGCCCAGCAGGTTCAGATTCTGGGGGTGGTGTTGGACTCGGGTCTCTGTCTGGATCCGCAGGTGGAGGCGGTGGCCAAGATCACCTTCCGCCAGCGGTATCTGGTGCGGAGGCTGTGCCCATACATTTCCAGGCCCGACATGGCCACCCTTATCCATTCCTTCATCACCTCGAGGCTGGACTAGTGCAACGCACTCTACATGGGGCTTCCCTTGTTTCTGGTTCAGAGGCTGCAGCGGGTCCAGAATGCAGCAGCCCGTCTCCTTACGGGGACTGGGTGACGGGAGCACATAACACCAGTGCTCTGTGCTCTGCACTCACTGCCTATAGCGTACCAAGCCAGATTCAAGGTGTTGCTATTGATCTATAAAGCCCTGCATGGTCTGGGCCCCTCATACCTCGGGGACCGCCTCGCCCTTCGTGCCTCAGAGTGATCCCTTCGATCCGCTGGGGGCGCCTTCTTGGAGGTCTCCCCTGGGTGAGATGGGGGGCCACAATGGAGAGGGCATTCTCAGTGACTGGGCTGCAAATCTGGAACTCCCTCCCGGAGGAAGCCCACCTGGCCCCAGGCCTGCTGGCGTTCCGTTGAGCCTGCAAGACCTGCCTGTTTGCCCAGGCCTTCGGAGGGGAGGGTTGGGTAGTATTTTTAATCTCTTTGTTGATGGTTTGTTGTTTTTTTTAAAATGTATTGTTGTAAGCCGCCCCAAGATGCCGTAGGCATGAGGGGGCAGCTAAAAAATGCTTTTAAATAAATAATTATATAAATATACAGATGTACCACTGATCTCATCAAGACTGAAAGATCCCACCATTCCAGTGACCAGTATCACCACTTTGGAACATCCTGCTTACAATTCATATAAAAAGAAAGAATATGGGTGGTTAGAGGCAATAAGAAAATCTATTGAAGGTCCTCAACAACTCAACTACAAGAATTGCTCCTGGTCTGCCTACCATGCTGATCACCAGCCAGTGAAGGATTGAACCATACATGGAACATCACTGTTGCCATTGTTTTGTGATGCTGCACACAGCACAACAGTGATAAGACATTTGATGGATGATGTTCAGAATGCTATCTACAAGTCAGACAAACACCAGTCATAACCTTTGACCAGCCATTGTTTGCAATTGTGAAACAAATTCAATGGGAATGTCCTGATAAGTATGGAGAAGATAAATTTGTCATTCTTTTTGGTGGCCTTCATATAGAGATGGCGGCTTGGAAGACTGCAGGTGACTGGTTGCAAGGAAGTGGTTGGTTGGATGGAAACTTTGATAGAAGCAAATATTGCAACATTTGGAAAAGCAGAATAGTTCCTTAAAGCATCTCACATTGGACGCACATGATGTGTACACCAGATCACAGCTGCCACGTTGTATATCCTGCAGTATCATGCCTATAAGCAGTACATTGAAACAAAGTGGTGGTGATAAGAACCATGTGGACTTCAATACTTCGTGTGCACAGAAGAGAGAAAGGTGCCCTCAGTTTCAATATTGGTCCATTGTATTGTCACTGGAGCTTTGCATTCCGATGTATGTGTATTCTTTGCATGTAGGAAATTTTGACAAATATCTAGCTGCTCTAACAGCACTTGTCCCATGGTTTGTTGCCCTTTGACCACACCAACTATGCTTGGTGGATTCCTGTTCATCTAAAAGAGATGTATGAATTACTGAGAAAGTATCCAAATGTTGCATTGGTATTAAGTTCAAAGTACAGAAGAGCAAACATGCATTCTCAGCCATTCCTATTAATCAAGCACATGAACAGTTGAGTGCATGTATCAAGGGATGATGGAGGAGCTCTCTGATTAACTGAAAATCCATCCGCCATTAGACATTGGATGGTAGCTGGACCAGAGATTGCTATAGTGATAGGTGAATTCAAGGATGTGCAGCACCAAAATAAGAGGAAGGAAGACATACACCATCATGACCAAGTGTGCAAAGATCATTTGAAGATGATGTCAGGGCTCTTGTGGATGTATTCCAGGAATTTGGAAACCCATCTAAAGAAGACAGCACAGACCTCCTTGTCCTTCACACTCAAGAGATAGCAGATACATCTGTAGTCAAGAAACTGTTCACCGTATTTTGAATACTGGGCTAATGGATTTTCAATCCTATGTCAAAGAAGGCTTTTTATAACAATCAAAGGGCATCAATGAAATAATCACTCATCACAAACTCCCACTTTTTGGCTTCTCAGCACCCAAATGCCAAAACAGAAGTTAGTAATCTTCCATGAAGAGTGATTTGGCACTCTTCTCAAGGTTCTCTTATCGCAAAAGAAAACTTGACGATTATTGAAAGATTTGTTATTCTCATGTTTGATACAAGTACCTGCAATTACATCAATGAGGCAAGAAGGAAGATGTTCACAAGGAAATGCACTGTTCTTGATATGATTCCAACATCTGCTGCACTTGAACAGAACATTAAAAGGGCTGCACATTAAGGTAGCTATTGCTGGGGACAAGATTTATTCTACAACCCACGCTTCCATCACTTGTGGACTGGGACTGGACGTTAATAGATAACCATTATGAACTGTACTGGACAAGACTTCCAGAAGCTGCAATGAGCCGCTATGAACTGATACATTGTGGTTGCAAAAAGGGTTGCATCAGCTGCTTGTGCCAAGTGTAGAGTTGCACAATTAACATGTACTTCATTGTTTTTTTTGTGAGGGACAATGTGCAGCCAACTAGTGAGAGATCAGAGTATGTCTCTCATAACTTCATGCTAACTTTCATATAAATACTAACTTTAGCCATTTTTATGTACTGTATTATTAAATTGTATTAATGTATTATGTTATATTAATGTAATGCTAAACATTTCATTATTGACTGGTTAGTGCTCTTTATGCTCCTATAAAGGAAATACAAATCAGACTCAGAGAACCTGAGATCACATTATTTATAACTTCCCCAAACCAGTTACAAAATCGGCCGCCATTTTGAATATTAGGAATGCCTCCCTATCTTAATTTGAGCTTCATAGGGTACACTTTGTATCTACCAAGTTTCATGCTTCTATCACACCAGTGCACAATTCTAACTCTTATCATGACTTAGCCGCTGCACTAAAGGTCTTGTTCCTCTAGATGTTGGGGTGTCCTGGGTGGTGGGTAGTTTGCTCTGGATGATCAGCTGTGAGAGATTTGGGGGTTGTTCGATGACCTGAAGAGGTAGTTCAGGGAAGATGTTTTCTTAGTGTTTTGTCTCCCAAGTATTATATGGGTTGTAGCTGTTTGATGATGCCACACAGACACTTAATCCAAAGTCGCAGGAGCTGAAAGGACACTATTCTGTATTGCTGCATAGGAAACAGAGTCCATGGCCAGAAAATTCTTACCGTCTCATACAAGTTGGGTCCAGAACCAGTGCTGATGAGGGAGGAGGATAAAGGAAGGACAACTGTACCAGGGCCAGAGCTAAGGGGAGTTGGTGCATCTCTGTTTCAAGGAACTGGAACAGGCCTTGTGGGTGGGTTCAGCAATCATTAAATTCTGTGTCCTTGCACCACCTAATGCAGGCTGCATGATGCTGTGAGCATGCTGCATCAGTGGAAATCTTATTTCATCTCCAGTTACAAAGCAGTAATTTGGGACTGTTTAATCCACTAGAACGGCTCTAGGAGAGAACAAGAAAATAACATTCACAAAACATTGCACAGAAGGTGAGTTAAGGCTGTATCCGAACCCCAAGAAGAACAGGAATGCAGTTAAGGTTTCTGCATTTTTTGATAAGCTTACCGATAACGTTCCCTTACAGAATCCCCTGTATCCACACTTGAAACTACGTCCCCCATCACATAAAACAACAAACATTAACATACATGTAGCAGACCTTACTTCTGCTTTTTGTTACTATACTGTGTACTCCCTTCACCTTTCAGACAGCACTTTCCCCCCTGGTGTTCAGTCATCCCTTGCATAACTCTTTTGAACAGTGTGCTTGCATTGCTCAGCCACTGCTTGCAAAACAAGGATACATTTTTTTTCTTTGTGCAACCACTTTTGAAATTATTACTTCTATTCCCTGAGCGTGAGGCCCCAGTATAAAAGGAGGGAGGAGCCTAGCTGGACAGTTCCTTCACCGCCTCAGGCTGAGTAGGAACAACTTTCAATTATCTATTAGCAGTTTACCTTTAGAGTTGGTGCATATAGTTATCATATAAAGTTGTCTTAGTAGTTAGTTTAGTGTTTTTCACAGTTATTGGAGTTAGCTAGGTAGGATTCTTGGCTCTGACGAGCTGTCAAGACTTTCCCGCCATTATGGTGGCACTGGGGCCAGCAAACAGAAAGCCAGGATTCAAATCCTGTTCCTCGTGCTCCTCAGCCCTGCCAGCATCTGACCAGCATGATCAGTGCCTCACCTCATTTCTCTTGCGACCACCCAGGGTCTCCTGATGGCACTGATCGACCCATCACAGCCCTCCACCTCAGCGGCACCACTAATAGTGGCACTGCAGGTTATTAATGCAATATTAGTGGAATCAGCACAGCCATCTACCTCCGCTGCACCATTCATGGCACTGATTCCTCAGCTTTTAAATCCAGTGACTTGGCAAGCCCCTACAGTGCCACCAAGCCTGCCAGCTCAACAAGTGCTAGTGACACCGAACTCCTGATGCAGCATGCTGTGGGGGCAACTTCTGGGGCAAAAGGAGCTAATTTTGCCGTTTGAGCAGCCAGGATTGGACGGCCTTTCCCTTCCACCGGTTCTCCAAACTAATTCTCTGAGAAAATGCATGGAAAAGAAAAGGATATATACTACCCCCACTTCTTCCTCATGTCGTTCACAGGGGAGCTCTCCCCAATTCACAGGGAAGCTGATAGCCTGCCGGCGCTCAGGGAAACCCAGCCAGTGCACAGAAACTGGAGCCCCCACCATGTACTTAAAGAAACTGGCAACCTCCCTCTACTTCAGCAGCTGGATTTTCAAGGTATTCATCAGCACCAATACCAATACCAATGAGTGCCCACTTCCAGCAACCTGCTGAGCTCTCTCCAGCTGAGGAAGAGCCTATCCCAAGAAAGAGACTGCAGAACTGGGGTCCTATGCCACAGAGAGAAGCGGACTACCCTATGCCACAGAGATATTGGGGTTCAGACTGCAGGAACTCACACTATTCCCCTATCCCCCACCAATGCATCCAGCATGGTACAGTGGGTGGCCTTGGAATCAAGATTTTGCACGTTAGATTTTGCCAGACCAGCATATGTAGATCCCATGGGGCAGACACCACACACAGGCTGGGAGAGGCCCTCGAGCCACCTTTCAAGAGCTTATAGAGGGCACTCTAGGGAAATCATCCAGAGACGTCATTGCATTCAGTTCCATACCCGACTCACCCAGTCCCTCTTTAGAGATGCCCCGCACAAGACGCTGCTATGGCAGGAAATCAATACACTTTTAAAGAAGGGAGCCATAGAGGAGGTCCCCCTTCCCACTGTTCCCAGGTTTTTTTTTTATTTCCCATACTTTCTTATAGGATTCAATAATTTAATTGCGTCGCCTGAGGCCATTGCATACAATACAAACAAAACATACAACACACACACACTCCTCAAATAAAAATTAATTCAAAAAATCTAAACAATATTTTAAATGATAATAGGTTAAATCTAAATATAACTATATTCCTAGAAATTAAAAGCAGATACAATAAAGGTTTTCATAAATTCAACTTCTATCCAAGATAGATTCGTATGAATCCCGTTTAAATACAATTACCCAATGGCCCTAAACAGGCATGATAATACAAATATTGGAACTATTAAGTTAATCAATACATTAATTTAACCATATAAAGATATAATTTATTGGCCTAAGGGATTAATCCAAATTTGAAAAAGGTTACCCTATCACAAGAGCACACACAGAAATAATTTACTTTAAACCATCCCCCTGGATTCCTGAACAGCAACCCAACAAATGTTATCCACAGCTGCCAGCTCATCTAAAATAGAGGGCCTTGAAGAAGAAGTCCTCAGCTGAAAGGAAAGAGGATAACTAGCTATCCGAGGACTTAATACAATAGGACATTGAGAACTGTACTGCAAATCCAAGGAGCCAGAAATAGCCCTACTAACAACTGAAGGTACCACAACAGTTGCCTTTGATGGTGTGGGATCACTAAAAGGATTGGGCAACAAAGCCCTAGAGGTATCCGTAGGGGGAATCAATGAAGTAGCAGGTGGAACTGGCTGATTAGCTAAAGACAGGGCCATAGAGGCACCTACTAGGGACTGAGTAATACGGGAATAACCTACAGAGTCCTTAGGTAGAAAACTATCTTCCAAGATGTCCAAGCTTTCCCCTTTCTGGGCCAAATGCTTAAAGTTAATTAAAGCCCCCGAGGTTTTTGGTAGGACTCTCCTTGCCAACTGTACCGAATTAGAGTTTCTCAAAGCCTCTAGAGTAATTGAATGATTTAAACTAGATAAGGAGGTAGTGACTGGGTGGCGATGGGGAACAAGTGGAACAACACTAGGTCTTTCATACACTTGGCTGATGAAAAAACCCCAAGAAGACAAAATAATATAATGGGCCCACAAACTATTAACAATGGGTAAAGCATTAAAGTAAACAACAACACGCTGCATGGAATCCACTGGTGGCAACCAGACAATGCAAACAACCTGGTAAGCGAAGACCGTGTATCCCAGCAAGTTGGACAGATGGGAAAGGATTCTGCTTTTAGAGCCCCAAAAGGAAAAATACCCCGGGGCTAGAGGAGCAATCCTAAAAGCCATGGCCCTAGGCACCAGCTGAAGCTTGCCTCTACTACAAGGGACGGAGGTCTGGACGCTGAGGGCTGTTGCCCAGGAGACATCAAACAAGGCTGATCTGCACTAACAAGGCACTAAGATCTGGCCTACACTGTCAGTCCCCATCTTGAGGGGGACATATCTACCCCCTCTTGTGTCAACATTAAAATCCTTAAGTAGATCCTCCAGTCCTTGAAGTCATGATTGCATTGCTGCCAATTGCAGCTCTACTCCATCAATCCTGGTTGTAACGAGGCAGGTCAAATCCCCCACCAGCACAGTTAGTTTCTCCAGCAGCACTTGCAAGGACTCCTCGGGTACAGATGAAAAAACCCCAAACTCTTGGTTCTCACTGCTGCTTGATAGAGGCAGCTGGGGAGCAGTGGAACCAGTCTGCAAATCCCCAATAGTCCCACAGCCTGTAGAGTCAGGCTCTAAAGGTATAGTCCCATCGTCAGCCGGAAAACTTGCCCTCTGTCCATTGGGAAGAAAGTCATACAACTTGAGCTGTCGTCCCCTAGCCCTAGTAACCATGCCCTGTTTCCCTTTTTTTTTCATGGTCTGGGTAAACAGGGCATCCAATCCTGCAAAACCCTAAGCAACACACTGTGCAATACAAATAGCAGTGGGAGAAAAAAAGGGGGGGGGAGCGCCCCACGCCCGGCCCTCACCTAAGGCCACGCGCACAAGGGGACGCCCTTGCGCGCACAGCCCTTAGGCGTGTGCCTCTGGCGCCGCCGGGCTCCGCATCGGCTTTTATGCAGCCCCAACAGTGCAGCCCCGCCTCCTCACACACCTGCACACAATCTGGGAATCCCCGGCTCAGCACAATGCTCCCTCTGGTCTCTGCTGGGTGATGGACTCCGGGTTCAACAGGTAGCCCCCCTCTGACAGTCTGGGGTGGAGGGCAAAGGGGACAGGACAGGGAAGCTGAACTCTACTTTCTTATAGAGAAGAGGGATGGGGGAATGCGACCAATTCTGGACCTACTCCAACTTAATAAGTATGTTAGGTATTTCAAATGCCATATGGCATCTCTTTCCACAATCCTACCAGTACTCCAACGCAATATATGGATGCTAGCGCTTGACCTCAAAGATGCTTCCTTCCACATTAGCATCAGACAATCACACAGACTATTTTTACATTTCATTGCAGGAAGGCGCTGCTTCCAGTATTCAGTTCTTCCTTTCAGCAGCACCCAGGGGTTTCACAAAGAGCATAGCCCCAGTGGCGGCAGAGCTCCGTAAGAGAGGTATAACAGTATACCCATACTTGGACGACTGGATGATCACAGGAGACTCAGAACAAACTCTCCTTGTCCACGTCAGAGACATCTTGTCCCTCCTGCAGAGTTTGGGGCTAATAGTGAATTACAAGAAGTCTTGCCTCATTCCCTCTCAATCACTGCCATTCATAGGAATGATGATAAGACTCAAGGGCCATGCAAGCATTCCTACCCATAGATCACTTCAACAACATACGGAACATCATTCTTGATTTAAAGGAGCATCCCACTGGGCCAGCGAGACACTTCCTAAGATTACAAGGGCTCCTGGCAGCAACCACACAAGTCACCCCAATAGCAAGACTAAGGACGCGCCCCCTTCATTATTGGCTCAGACAAAAACTACTCCCTATGCTATGACAAATTGGGGAAAAGGCTGACTATCCCTCATGAGCAGGGCCCCGAGGGAAACGCGGATCTGCGATTCGCAGATTTCCTGCGGAATTCCCCTCCCCCCGCGGAATTTCCTGCCCCGCTTACCCCCCCGCATGGTAAATCGTGCCGAGGCGCAGAATTGGGCCCTGACTCCCGCGGAATTTAAAAAAAAATTCCGCGGAAGAATCAGGGCCCTGCTCATGAGGTCTACTGATCCCTTTTATGGTGGTGCCTTCCACGCAGTGCCTTAGTGGGACTCCCTTTCTACACACTGGAGCCCACAGTGACAGTCACTAGGGATGCATGCCTAAAGGGTTGTGGAGCACATTGCAATGGTCATACAACCCAAGCGAGATGGGCAACTCACAAGTTGTCTACATATCAATGTTCTCGAACTCAGGGCAGTTCGCCTTGTTCTCAGGACATTCACATCTCAAGTAGCCGGGAGGACAGTCCAAGTAACTTCAGACAACTCCATGGCGGTTTACTATATAAACAGACAGGGCGGTGCCAGATTGAGGAATCTGACAAATGAAGCCCTCCTGCTCTGGTACTGGCGTCTGGAGAAAGCGTGGCAATACACCTTCCCGGAAAGCAATGTACCTGGCACTGAACAATCATTAATTAGAGACCGGTCCCTGGTGCAGGAAGCTTACAAGCCTGGGATCTGAGTGTAAAATAATGTATGTTATTGAGCCCTTATGTCCAAAAGCAATGAAAACACAATGAAAAGAGATAGACAAGGAGAAGTATGGGCGGGGCCAGCCTTAGAATATGCAGGGCCCTAAATGTGGTCATGTTTGGGCCCCCACACCCTGCTCAGGAAAACGGGCCACTGCAGGGCCCCTGGAAAGAGTGGGGCCTGGGGCAGTTGTCCCATGTTGCCCTGAGTATAGGGACTATCAGGGACTCAGGCTGGATGCCCCAGCAAAGGCAGGCCAGTGCCATGGCTTTCGGAAAGGCTCCTTGGTTGGGCCTCCTTCTGGAAAAGGAGCATCAAATCCAAGGGATGATCCAAAGACGTAGTTAAAGTCCAAAGCCTGGCCTGATGCTGGGTGAGCTGTCCGAAGGGTGGGTGGTGGGAGGGAGGCACAGGCTGGGAAGAGCAAAGAGAGGCAAGGCATGAATGAGACGAGGGCAAGGCATAGGAAAGGCAGTAACAAGGCAATGCATGGGAGCAAAGTGAGGTGAGTCCTAGCAGGCTGAGCAGCAAGCCCAGTCTGAAGAATAGAACTGTACTGACCTCTGACCCAGAAGTGTTTATGGCTGCTCAGGGCCAATCCCCTATCAGAGCTCTGCAGCCCATCACAGTAGGGTTACCTGAGTCTGGAAGGAGAGGAGGGTGATCTTGTTGTTCCTGCTGCCACCTACTGCAGTGGCTGGGATGATTGGGCCATGCCTGATGGGCCCAAAGCCCTGGCCCTGCTGGCACCAGATCCTGTTAGGGACCTCCTTGCTGAGCTCAAGAGGCATATCTAGGAACATTGTGAAGCTCTTGGTGGTTGGTGGAATCCTCAGCAGCATGAAAGTGTCCTTTGTGCAGGAAAATAAGATCCGTCCCATCTGTTGATCAGCTCCAACCTTGCTGGCCTGCAGAATAAAAAACCCTGTCCTATTGGCCTCTCTTTGCATTTTGAAAATGCACACGCTGGTGTAATCCAGAGTTTGCTCATTGCCAGGACTTGGGCTACAATTGTGGGGCTCTCTTTGATCGTTCCAGTTATGACAGATGTATATATAGTCTGATACCCATTTTTATTTATTTGAATTTCTATCCTGCCCTTCCCTAAAAAAGGCTCAGGGAGGCTTATAGCATATATAAAAACAATCCATAAAAACAGTAAAATAGAAAAGACCCAAATCGACCCCCACCCAAAACCCCAGCCACACCCCACCTATCCCTACCTGCCAAATGCTTTTCCAAATAAAAAAGTTTTGCACCGCCTCTGGAAGATAGCCAGACTCAGGCTGAAATGAATCTCCTGGGGAAGGGAGTTCCAAAAAATTAGAGCAGCCACCAAGAATGCGCTACCGCATTCTCCCGCCCCACGGTAACAGGTGGGACACGCAGGACTCCCCCCCCCTGCTGTACGTAGGGGCTGCAAAGGGGCATGGTAGTATAGACAGTCTTGCAGATATACAAGGCTCAGACAATATAAGGCTTTAAAGGTCAAAACCAGCACCTTGAATTTTGCCCAGAAAGCTATCGGCAGCCAGTACACACTTTGGAGCACTGGTGTAATATGCTCCCAGCGACTTGTCCCTGAAAGGAGCCGAGCTGCTGCATTCTGCACCAGCTGCAGCTTCCAAACAGTCATAAAGGACAGCGCCATGCACAGTGCATTGCAGTAATCTAGCCTCAAGGTGCTGAAAGCGTGGATGACAGTGGTCAGAACTGAGCCAGAAAGAAAAAACTGCAACCTCCTCACCAGATGGAGTTGGTGAAAAGCACTCCTGGCCTCCACCACAACCTGACAATTCAGGTGCAGCAGTGGATTCAGGAGCACGCCAAGGCTGCTAACCTGATTGACCAGAGGGGGCCGGACCCCATCAATGACAGGTTTCCCAATCCCCTCCAAGTCACAAAACCAGCCAACCATCATCACTTCAGTCTTGTCAGGATTCAGCTTCAATTGGCTCACTCTCATCCAGAGGCTGGCAGAGCTTAAACTCATTTTTAAATTATATTATTATTAATAGTCATGATGTAGCAGGTTACATAGAAAAATCAAGCTCTCAAATTCTCCAAAGCCAGTTTTCAATTGGTCTATAATTTTTATGGTTCCCAAGATACAAAGCACTCTTACCTGCTTACGGGCAATTGCTGATGCAACATTAACTCTGGCAGTGGAACTCTTCATAATTATAGACATCAAGCTAGACAGACCAGTGAGTGGATCCTTGTTACCAGCTACCTCCCAGCTTACCCAACTTCTTTTTTAGGGTGCCTTTCACATCAGATGACAAGTCTTTGGGACACATTTCTCCAGTAGACACACTTCTCAAATGTCCATACACCAGAAATACACAATGCTGTACAGATCACTGAAGTGTACTTGAGTTTGTGGGACACCCTACATTGATAAAGGGCACTACATACTCCCTGTGGGCCAGAAGCTGCCCGCTGTGACCTGGAACCCATGCGGTCACAAGTTCAAATCTCACCACTATTCTCTACATTTCTATGCATTTCATAACCCTTATTGCTGATCTACTAGCTCAGCCCTAGGCATTCACTATCCCCTTGCCACAAGTAATAATAATAATATAGTTTATTACCAGCATTAGCTATTGCCTTAGCTGGGAAACAATAAAAATAGAAATAAACAAACGGACATTATCGAACCTTAACATACCCATTACAGGTCAATACCAATACAAATAATCAAATAAAATTACTTAATTAATTAAAATACAACTAAGATCTCGAAGAGAATTATATCTAAACACACAAACTATACAAAATAAAACAGAATGAAACAGTAGTATGCAACCACTAAACATATGGGCCCGCCTTTCAGATTAAAACAAAAGAGAAAAAGAAATTTCCATTGTAACACAGTTATACCTCACCAGACCAATTAGGTTCTATTCACTACCCTTTAGGAAGGTCTAGCTATCATAAAGTTATTGGATCAACCACCGCAAGGACTCAACCAGAACAAACAAACCAATCTGGCTGGTCAAATGGGGTATACTTACATAAGATAAAAATGAAGATAGAATAACCATTACATCCCGGCTTACTTTAGAGGGGCTTCCTTGGCCAAAATACTAAGCCCGAAGGATGCCACTGCTCTGGTTCGTCTTGAATCGTCTCCCCTCAATAACCATCAAACCTTTTCCACATCACCCATGAAAGCAGGCAATACCTTTATATAGGGTGTCAATAAGTGCTTTCTCAGGTTACATTGTCCGGGGCAATGAAGCAAAATATGTAGCACAGAGTCCATTGTCGCTTCCTCACACCTTCGGCACAGTCTAAGATTCTTAGGGATTTTAAAGTATCTCCCCTGCACCCAGGCGGATGGAAAAAGATTACACCTAAAAAGTGTCACCACCCGCCGGACCCTCATCTGAGGCCAATTTAAATAAGCTGGGCGGGACCTGCAATGGACAAGAGACAGATAATCTGGGGCAATCCTTTGTGCTTGGAGGGCTGCATCATTCTGTTGAATTTCCTGATCATTAAGCCTCTGTTTTATTTCCGCTAATGCTTGGGCAGGGACCAGTACTCTCAGACGATCTTTATCTAAGCCCAACCTAGAAAGTAAACTTTTGATTGTTTGCAGCCAAAGGGTCACACATCTTTCCTCATGAATACACAATAACAGGGACAGGGAATTCGGAGGAAGCGCCACTATTTTAAGCCAATATTTTAATACAGCCAAAGTCGCCTGAAATCTAATCGATCTTAGTACGGTCTCAGTCCTTAGGATGACCCCCGGGGTACCTTTGGGTAGACCCAAAATTGCATGAAGATACTTATTCAGGAGGGCTTCAAGCCTATCTAAAAACTCAAAGCCCCAAACGGGAATAGCGTACAAAAGCTGTGAGATTATTTTAGCCTTTAAAAGGTGGATTGCTGGTTCAATCAGCGTCCCTCCCTTAGAAAAGTAAAATTTTACTAGGGCTTTAACTGTGTTACCTGCCTAATGCAGGGCTGCCTCGTAATGATGTCTCCAACTCCCCGAGGACTCAAAAATAACACCCAGGTACTTAAATGCTCTAACCTGCTCTATCACCTCTTTCTTTATAAACCAACGGTGTTGCTTTCTGGATCAGCTCACCACCAAGACCTTGGTTTTCCCATAATTGATAGCCAAGTTCTCTCTTTCACAATACACTGCAAACCTTTGCATCCCCCGTCTCAGACCAACCTGTGTCAGGGAGAGCAACACCGTATCATCGGCATATAAGAGCAGAGCCAGTCTCTTATTGGCCAACTTTGGGGCATGAATCTCCGGGCCATCCATATAAGGGACCACATCATTTATATAAAAATTAAATAGAGCTGGCGCGAGGAGACAACCCTGCCTGACACCCCTTTCCATTTTAATAGACTTGGTTAAGGAATGATCTTTGCCCATTCTAACCTGCAAAAAGTTATTTTCATGCAGCTTGATCATTAGAAAGAGCAAGCGGCCATCAATTGTAGTCAGTCTTAGTTTATTCCATAACCGCTCCCTATCAATAGAGTCGAAGGCGGCTCTGAGGTCAATGAAACAACAGAAAAGAGAAGGAGTATTTGCCTGCGCCCCATCAAATTTACTAAACAACGTTCTTAGCACAAAAGCCTGATCATCAGTAGTTGACTGGCCTGTCCTAAAACCTGCTTGCTCTGGGTGGATAACTGCATCTGTATCCAACCACCCAGCCAACTTACCAAGTAAAAACTTAGCATAGAGTTTCCCAATTATTGAAAGCAGGCTGATTGGCCTATAATTAGCTGGATCCAGGGTATCACCTTTTTTATAAATAGGAACTACAATACTCTGGAGCCAGTGTTTCGGTATTGTGCCGGTTGAATTTATAAACGTAAATAGAGGGGCCAAGAGCTCTGCCCACCGAGCTGGGCTATATTTTAGCAATTCCGGGGGAATAAAATCACCACCTGGGGCCTTTCCCCCCTTTAATTAAAGGATCAGCTTCTTAACCTCGTCCACTGAAACCGGTGGCCACTCTGGGAACCTATCAATAGGGCGAATATCAAAGTCAATTATCTTAGGGTGTGTCAGGTGGGGAGGGGAAAGGGGCGTCGACCCGGGCGGGCCCCAGAGGGGCCTGGCGCCAACCCTCCCACCTACCTAGCAACCCCACGCACACGCTCAGGCTCCTATTTGGACAAGGTTCTCTCTGGGAATACGTGCCCGTCAGGATAGTGTGTGGGCCGTTCCTTGGGCTTTCGCACCTGGAACTTAGGCCC
>QEPC01010688.1:1730714-1743336 GCA_003113815.1 Sphenodon punctatus
ACCCTCCACCCCTGGTGCCTGGAAGTCTGCTCCTAGCTGAGTCAGATGACTTCCCCCTCCCTGCTACATTTGGCCTTCCAGTGACCTGACAGTGACAGAGTGACAAGACCACATTTTAGCCACCCGCACACAACCGAACGCGATCTGAACTGACCGAACTGTTTGGCCATTTCGCCGTTCAGTGTTCTGTTCTGTATGTTCACCATTTTGCCGTTTGGTGTTCGGTTCTGTTCGGTATGTTCACGTTCGGGTTCGGGTTCGGTAGTCTGAACAGGCCAAGTTCGGACCGAACTTCCGAACCGCATTTGCCCATCCCTAGAGGGAGTAGAGGGAATGCTTATTAAATTTGCAGATGACACAAAACTGGGAGGGGTAGCTAACACCTTAGAAAAGAGAAACAAAATTCACATTGATCTTGACAGGTTGTAAAGCTGGGCCAAAACTAACAAAATGAAATTCAACCGAAATAAATGTAAAGTTCTGCATTTAGGTAAGAAAAATCAAATGCACAAAGTATAGGATGGGCGATACCTGGCTTTGCAACAGTAGATTTGAAAAGGATCTTGGGGTTGTAGTTGATCACAAGCTGAACATGAGTCAATGGTGTGATGCAGCTGCTAAAAACGCTAATGCAATTTTAGGCTGTATTAACAGAAGCATAGTGTCTAGGTCACGAGAAGTAATAGCTTCACTCTATTCTGTGCTAGTCAGACCTCCTCTAGAGTACTGTGTCCAGTTCTGGGCATGACATTTTAAAAAAGACATTGACAAATTGGATCGGGTTCAGAGGAGAACAACAAAGATGGTCAAGAGTCTGGAAACTAAGTCCTATGAGGAAAGGTTGAAGGAGCTGGGTATGTTTAGCCTGGAGAAAAGACGACTAAGGGGAGACCTGATAGCTGTCTTCAAATATCTGAAGGGCGTTCACACAGATGATGGAGCAGATTTGTTCTCTGTTGCTCCTGAGGGCAGGACTAGAACCAATGGGCTCAAATTACAAGAAAGCAGATTTTGGCTAAACATTAGGAAGAACGTCCTAACTGTAAGAGCTGATTGACAGTGGAAAAGACTGGTGGGCTCGCCTTTGCTGGAGTTTTTCAAACAGAGGCTGGACGGCCATCTGTCAGGGATGCTGTAGCTGTGGATTTCCTGCATAGAGCAAGGGATTGGACTAGATGACCTCTAAAGTATTTCCAACTCCAAGATTCTATTATTCTAGGACACACTTCTTCAACAAGGTTATCAGAGGGTGTATGGTCTTGGAAAACAATTAGATGAACCATCCATAAAAATTGGCAAAACCAAGAAAATGTTATACACCTCGTACATCTTGGGGAGGTTCCCAGTCTACCACTGTGGAGATTTTGCAAAAGTTAGGGTATTTTCAGACGTTACGAGATCACGCTCAACCACAGTGAACCACGGTCAATCCCACGGTGGGGCCAAAGCGCCCTGAACATCTGTTCAGCAGCTGCCAGATGTTCACCACAGTCAATACCCACATGGGGTCAAAATCAACCACGCTTCCGGAGCTCCCCGCTGGACCATCTCCAAAAGTGTGGTCAAAGAGATTCCCGACGGGAACCAACAAAAAGTAACGTCTGGCCGGCAACCACCAGCTGGAATCAAAGGAAATTATTCCCAGCTGGGGACAAAGCACGCAGCGTCGCTGCCAGGCAACGAGCAACAACACAGGCAGCGGAGGGAGATTTAAAGGGCCCACAGCAGCAGGGGGACGGGGCGGGATGGAGTGAGGCGGAAGGGAGAGGCGAGCGGAGGGCGAGAGCGCAAGGGAGGAGGAGGTGGAGGAGGCGGCGGTAGAGGTGCAGGCAGGGGAAGAGGTGGTTATGCTGCACCTGGAGACGGTGGAGGGACAGCAGCAGCAGCAGCAGCCAGGACAGGCTGACCCAGCACCTTCTGGGTGTTTTGACCACGGCCGGGAATTGGGGAAATGTCTGTTGCACTGCCCCAGCCCGTGATCTGCCGGCCTGATTCCCTGCCGTGGTCCCGGTCCCGTCACGTCTGTTTGGGGCTTTTTTTTACTACGGGGGGGGTGGTTGTTCGGTTCACCCCCACCGGGAATCCACTGTGGTGAATCGGGACCGCGTAATGTCTGAAAATACCCTTAATTGAAAGGCCCTTTGGGGAAATACCCCAGGAATTCAATGGAGGTTCAGTGACATTCACACTTTTCTAATTTGGCATATAGCTTGTTGTTGTTAAAGTTGCTCTAGAAATCGGTGAACATGCTGGACATGGAGATTCAGGGAAGCAGAGAACACAAGGATGTCATCCAGGTATATTAAAACAAAATGATCCAACAGATCACAAAAAATGTCATTAAAGTGTTGAAGGTAGCAGGAGCACTGGACAGACCAAACAGCATGACTAGGTATTAAAAGTGGCCATATCACGTGTGAAAGGCAGTTTTCCACTATCTCCTTCCCAGATCCGTACCAGATTGTATTCCTCACGTAAGTCTATTTTGGAGAAGATTGTAGCAGTGCATACCTTCTACAATAGTTAAATAATTAATCAAAGGAAGGGGGGTACCTGTTTCTGATGGTGGTCTGATTCAGTGCCTGGTAGTCAATGCAGGGGTGCCTGGTGTGTTCCTTCTTAGGGACAAAGAATATGGGTGCCCCTACAGGGAAATGGAGAGATGAATAAACTCTTTGGCCATCCGTGCCAGGTCATCCTTCGAGTTCTCATTAAGCCCGTGACAGAAGCAGTGGCATAGAGCTGGTTCATTCCATCTGCTGTCAGTGGCTAGCTGACAAAACTCAACTGTATGTTCTGCAGGGCCGACTCAGTGGTGTGGACTCTGTCTGAGTCACTGAAGAGTTCAGTCAAGGCCTGCACAAAGAGCGGGAGGTTATTGGGGATGGGGCTTAATTATTCCAATAAGGTGGAGGTCCAGGTGAGGCCAGTCCCAAAGAGCAGATTAAACACCAGCTTCACCTTAGACATACATATGAGGCTTCATTAAGAAGAACAGGAGACACTGATTCATAAAGCCCCCAAACTGCCAACAATCCCCACTGAATAATTCTGGCAGATGTACATTGTTCTGGAGAGAGCAAGACAGGGTTGGCAGCAGCAGGAGCAAGTTGTTGTTCAGAGGCCTTCTCTGCGTCCGGCATGGGGAAAAGGTACTTAAACAGCTTGCAGTTCTCTGACCTGCATTTGTAAGTCTAACTCCACCTCTAATGTGCTAGCAGCTTGGGCTGGATTCATGATGGAGATAATCACCTAGATTAGGTCTATAGCCAGGAGGTCAGTCTGAGGAGCAAGTGTCATACCAATGGGGTAGGCAACCCAGAGTCTGGAATCAATGCAGAGGACTATAGCCAGAAGGTCAGTCCAAGGATCAGGAAGTATAAATGGGAGGCAGGCATAGGGGATGGAAGACGGTGCAGTACTTTATCTGCCCTGGCTAAGATCAATTGCTTGCTTGATATAAGTTTGCTTGACATGAATAAGTTATGCTAAGAGAAAAGAGGAACAAGTACGAATACTAGGCCCCCGAACTCTCACTCACTTGGAAGTATGCCAATAAGGGGAGAAGTGAAGGAGAGAGGTCAGAGTGACAAGATGGACAGGAGAAGAAAAGGGGAAGAAAAATAATGGATTTGGATTGGATGGTATAAGTATCCAATGTTTAGCTAGAAATCATAACTGATTGCCTGAGTTCTAACGCATAATCATAAGGATTGCCATATTCACTATTCCGGTAACAGAATGGTCTATATCAATTGACCCAATTTGCTAGTTAGTTGGCTGCGCAGCTCAAATCTACCCGTGATCCTGGAGCTCTGTGGATCACCTGGATCCCCAGCAGAGTTTACTGCCTCAGCCTACTTTGCCTTGCACCTCTTCTTGTCTTCTAGTGGGTAAGATTCACCCGCTCAAGTGACTGGCCATCTCATAGAAAGGTGCTTTCCAATATAGGACTCTTTTACGATGTTTATAGAATATTTGCTTATCTCATTTCCTTTTCTTTTATCTTTTGTAGTTATTGTATAGGTTTTAAATGTATGTTGGTTCATGATCTTAATCCAGTTCCAGGAATAAGTCATTCTTATTCTTAATCAAATCATATTCATTCTACTTGATTTGTGTTTTAATAAATTACCCTTTTACATCTTATAAACATCTTTGTCTGAGTGATTAATTCCTGAGAGAGGTGGTGTATATCCAGAATTGAATCCAGCCTGATTATTTTGCCCAAACCTAAAGTTTACTAAAATGGGCTAGAGAGGAAGCTGTATAGGAGGGAAGCAAGGGGAAACAAGCATAGGAGCTAGGAAGAGCACACACTGAGCCACTGAGAAGCACTGAACTGCTTTAGGAAAACTGAACCCCAGTCAGACTGATATAGCCTGCTGGGAGTGCAGGTGACCACTGAGGGCGCTTTTAAACGATACAAAAAACGCAGCTGATCCTTTAATCAGCCACCTTTCTTTGTGATCGTTTAAGTGCTTGGCCAGGTTTGATGCCGGATCTTTCCCGCATCAAACCGGCTGAGGATTCCTGCCCCCTCACTTCCGTCCCTGGGAACCACGCTGTTAATTGTGGCTTCCCTGGTTTGCAAGCGGGGCGGGAGCCGGCGAAAACGGCCTCCTCCGGGCAGCGCTGGCAAACCCCCTCCTCCCTCCCCCCTATAAAGCCCCCAGCCAGTTATTAAATTTAATCACTGGGCAGAGAAGACGGCTTCACCACGGGACCCGTCTTCTCCCAAACACGCTTGGGAGCCGTCTTCTCCAAACGTGCTTGGGAGAGCGCATGTTTAAAAGTGCCCTGAGACGGCAGACAGCCTAGAGCTCAGCTGGACTGACTTGGGCATCAGGTAATGTGGCACAGCTGGGAGGACTGCAGAGCCAGCACTAGTGAAGCCCTAACACTAAACAGTCACTGACTGGATCATGATGCATTTCTGCAAACACATGTACAGTCACCCTAGAACCACCACAGAGAAGAAACAGGATGCTTCTCCCACAGCAACAGGAGACTGAATGGCCACCCGAGATGTACTAAAACAGCACACTACCTTCATAGCAAAGCACCAGCCAACCAGATGCATAATGCTAGACTCCCCACAGGCAAGCAGAGCAGGAAAGAAACTCACTCTTCCTTTATTAGAGGATACGGAGGAAGGTCCAGGTCCATGCTTGGTCAGAGGCCCAAGAGTAAGTTCCACCCGACTTCCTGATCCAGCTTGCTTCTTACGGTTGTTGTGAGCGTGAACTACATAAGGATCGTAAAGTACTTTGAACACTGAAAGTACATACTTTAACAGAAGAGGATGTATGGTGCCACTAATACTACTGGTAGCAGAGTTCCAAAGGAATTGAGAAGAAATTCTGAACTGGTAGCATTGTCAGGATGGAACACAATGGTACATTGAATAGCATGGGCAGGTCTGGTCCCCCCATCTCAAAAAGAACACGGTAGGCCTTGGACAAGGTGCAGAGAAGGGCAACAAAGATGATCATAGATATGACATGGCTCACAGACAAAGAGAGGTTCAATAGGTTGAGGTGCTTCAGCCTCGAGAAGAGATGACTGAACGGGGGATATGATAGAGGTTGTAGAATCCCTTCTCCTGGTGGTTTCCAAGAAAAGACTGGACACACATCTGTCGGGGATGTTGTAGATAGAGGGTATTCTGCCTCAGGGCAGGGGATTGGATTACATGACCCATGAGGTTTCTTTCAATTCTGTGATACTATGAAAAACATGAGTGGTACAGAGCAAGTAAATAGGGAGCTGTTATTTATTTACCCTTTCTCAAAATAACGGAACTAGGGGGCACCATATGAAATTAGCAGGCAGCAGAGTTAAGACAAAAGGAAGTTTTTTTTCATGCAAAACTCAGGTAACCTGTGGAACTTGATGATTTTGAAGGCCAGTCATGTGACTGGTTTCAAAAAGGATTGGATAAGTTCTTAGAGGATAGGTCCATAAACGGCTATTAATCAAGTTAGTCAGGGGATGAGACCTCTGTCTGGTGGAGTCAGGGAGTGAACACCATTATGGTCTGTTGTACACTTCACTGAAGTGATCTAAAGTGGCCACTGTCGGAGACAGGATGCTGGGCTGGATGGATCATTGATCTGACCCAGTTTGGCATTTCATATGCTCTTATCTGCATCATGGTGGCTGGCAGGGAGACAGTGAGCTAAAGAGATGGCAGGGTTAGGAGAAAGCACATACTGCTACAGGGACATTACAGGCCTGAAGCACAAGAGCTGTGGCTAGTTCGTAGCCTAAGCATGCGACTGCCAGGAGCTAGAGCTGCAGATAGGACTCAGCCAGAGCTTAAAGGAAGAAAGTAGTTTGGGGACTGAAGCTAGGGTTTTGCAAGAGCCTGTGTTTGTGTCTGAGGGGATTAGAGCTCCATGTAGCAGCTTGGGTTTGCACTGCGTTTGTTGTGAGAATAAACCTGTTAGGCTTAGACTTGTACATCAGACAATTTCCTGTCTTCCTAAAAGTTCCAGGAGTTAGGAAGAACCCACAAGCAAACAAGACAGATGCATACACATCCTGCAAGAAATAACCAGTACATGAAAACAGAAGTAGCACTGAAACAAGAGGGCAAGATAAACTCAATCAAAACACTGAACAGCAGTCAAAGTATTAGACAAACCTCCCAAACAGTATGCATACCATTGGGGGAAACAGAGCACCAGCAAGATAGGATGTGGTAGACAGTAGACACCCACAGAGTTCTCTAGCTAAAAGACTACCCTACTCCAGTGAAATCTGGACATGAAAAAGCAGCCTATTAACAAATACAGCATCAGTCAGAGGTGTAGAAGGGAAGCATGGGGGCCCAAGCTCCCCCTTTAGCAATGTCCTCCAACAGCATACATTCCCTGTCCCGCCTCACACCCCTCAAAATTTTATTTGCTTCCCAGTGGAGTGGTGTGCACGATCGGAGAAAGGACAAGGAGTGTGTGTGAGGCACAAGCAAGAGAGTGCTATGTTGCTGGGCAACCAATACTCCTCTGCCTCACACTCCCTGTCCCTCCCTCCCCCTCCAAGAAGCAAACAGAGCTGGAGGGACAGGAGGCATATACTAGAGATATTAGGGGGAGGAGGTGACCAGGAGAGGCAAAACCTGCCCTCCATCTATCCTGGTTGTGTCCCCTATCATCAGTGAGCATAGCCTGAGAATAAGGCACAATACAAACCTGGAGTGGCAGCAGCTCTGGCAATATGTTAAAATAAGCAGAGAAGATGTCTGCTCTAGTGTCTGGAACATGAAGCAGTGCAGGAATATTTCCTCCAAACAAATAATCAGAAATCATATATGAATGAAATAGGAATACTTAGCTCTTAAAACAGCTATAAGAAAAAGGGGGGGGGGGGGGAAAGCCCTACATATTCTGTTAGAGAGAGAAATCAGACTAGAGCACAAATCAAATAGCATCATGCAGTCTATACCAAATCAGAAATAGACACAAGACAAATGGGCACAGAGGGATAAAATCATAAGCATGGGTGGTGCTGTATCCTGGGACTTGAAGTAGTGTCTGCCAACACACAGCCCTGGAAGTTCTGGTTCCCCATGGCTTGCTAATACTGGGATATTCTGACACATAAATAATGAAGACAAAGTGGGTGGGGAAGAGGAAGAGGCTGCATAGTTGAAAGAAGTGGAACTGTTAGCATAGGAAGTAGGCGGGGAGTGTGGAGGGAAAGTTTAGCTCTTCCCTACCCTTATTTCTATTTTTATTTATTTTTCCTAACCCTGTTTTGAGGTTTTAAATTGTGTGCTGTTTTTAAAAATTGTTTTATTTTTATGAATGTTTTTATTGAATTGTATGTTGCCTCGAGATGCCGTAGGCAAGAGGCAACTAATAAATGTTTAAAATAAAATAAATAAATAATAAAATAAAGAGGTGTATGTGTGTAGGGTGTGGTCAACTGTGCAAGGAGGTAAGGGGGAGCTGGAGCAGGTGTTTAGCTGTGTAAACATGGTGGGAGGAGATGCTCACCTGTGCAAGGAGGTGAAAAAAGACTGTGGAGGGGGTGGTCAGCTGTGCATGGAGGTGTGTGTCGAGGGTGTTATTATTTGCAATAATCTGTATGTCTGTTCAGTTGTGCAAGCAGGTTTGTTTGTAGAGGATGTGTGTTGAGCTGGGCAAGGAGGTGTGTGTGTTTAGGGGGTACTGAGTTCAGAGCAGTGAGCTATGTATCAGCCCTATGTATGGGGGAGCAATGGCTGCTTGGCTATGTGCAAGGCAGACTCTGGATCTAGCAGGAAAGACAGACAAGACAGTTGTTGGCAGCAGAGATGGTATCAGGCTGAAAATGGCATCAAACTGCCTAAGAGCAAGCCCTAAAGAATATAAGGGTAGAACCCAGGACAGCAGCATCCAACACCTAAGGACACTATAATGGTTTGCAGGCCGATTTTTTTTTAAACCACCCACCTGTATTTTTTGCAAAGCCCTGCAACTGGGCACATACACAAGACACTCAGAGCTTTCTACAGGCAGACACTACATGTTGCTTAAGACCCCAGAATGTGTAGCAGTTTGTCAGGTCAATACAATTCTGTAATTTGGGGGAGGGGACTGCATGAGATAAGTCCCTTTCCCATGCTGCACAAGGTGTCAAGGAATTGGGGGGGGGGGGGGGAGAGAGAGATACCCGGTGGCTGGTCTCCTGCCCTTCCTCCAACTCACGTGGGTGGGTTCTTAGGGACCCAGTGTCTCCCTGTGGGGGTTCCCGTGGCCATGTTCCCTCTCTCGAATTGAAAGGTATCCTACTGGCCTCTCGTTCTCGCTTTCTAGAGAGACGCTTCTCCCACTGACTTCCCTCTTTGTGGGGTGAGGGGTTCCCCCGCTGGCTGTTCTCTCTGGGCTGGTTGTTTTTTTTGTTGGTGGGGGGAGAAGGGTTTTGTTCTCTGATGACCCCTTTGTCTTGGGGTCGCTTGCTCTTTCAGCTTGCAGAGTGGGGGTGTTTCCCAGCTGCAAGCTGGGAGGGGGTTGTTTCTCCACTGGCTGCTGCTCGAAGATGGAGAGGGGTTCCCACTGGCGGTGGGGGAAAAAGAAATTCCGTCTGTCTTTCTGCCCCCCCCCTTTGGAGGGGGGGTTCCACTCACTTGGGGCGGGGTAGGTTCTTCTTCGAGTGGCTCCTCCCATTCTCACAAATGGGTTTGCGCTTGCGTGCCCTTCTCCTACCGGCCGTTACCAAGCTCACTAGCTTAAAACACATGACATTCACGCGCCCCCACACTATATAAGGTACCTTCCCGCCTAAACCCAACAGTTTCTTCCAACCGCTTAGCGGCTTACTTTGCTTTACAGTGTTACTTTGCTCTCTAGTTCATCATGACGACTAAACAAGGTTTTAAAAAGTGTTTTGCCTGCGGACGTAAGATGACTACTAAGGACCCGCATGGGCAATGCTTAGTGTGTCTTGGTACACAACATGATCCTAAAGATTGTGAGGAATATGGTCTTTTTAAACCTAAGACTTTGAGAGAACGCGCTATCCGTTTACCGGTCCTCCTCAAAGAACTGGAGGACAAACAGAAGCAAAAGCGTAAGTCTCAATGAGAACGCTCAAGATTCCAACTTCAGGCCGCTAGGCACTCTTCAGAGACAGCTGCCAGAGCAGTAGCAAACACGGTGGTAACCAGAAGATTTGCCTGGCTATGAGGTACTAGGCTGGAATACCACCACAGGTCTAGGATTGAGAATTTAGCATTCGATCAGTCTGGACTATTTGTGAAAGACACAGATGAAGTCCTCGACAAAATTCAGAAGTCGAGGGCTACAGCTTATAAAATGAAAATAGTACATAAGGAAGGTCCCACCCAATTTCAACCTCGTCCTTTCCAGCAGCTCTCTTCTTTTCAACGCCCTCAGAGGCAGTATTATCAGACTTCCCAACCCTATAATAAGAGGTATCAGCCATCTTCCTCCTCTTATAGCTATCAGGGCAAGCCCAGATACCCTTACTCCTCTTATAAACAGAGAGGTCATAACAAGCAGTTTTTCCCTACATCAGCGTCAAGAGGTGGACGCTGACAATTACAGTCACTTCCAGTAGTTTCCTCTGAAGCGTCTGTTTTAGGAGTAGATTTTCAGTTCTCATTGTTTAACGCTCTACATGTTTGGAAGTCCATCACAACGGATTTGTGGGTTATCCGGGTGATTACTTTGGGTTATAGAGTGCAACTTGATTATGTACCTCCTGTTGGCAGGCCTGTTACCCCTGTTATCTTTTCACAAGATAAAGTTTCTAGTTTAATAAAGAGGTTCTTGAATTATATTTCAAGGGTGTCGTAGAACTGGTTCCTCCTCACGAAGTAAGCAGTGGATTCTACCCTAACTATTTTATCATTGATAAAAAAGGGGGTGGAGTTAGACCTATTCTAGATCTAAGATCTTTAAATACGTTTGTCACTTATAAAAAATTCAAGATGATTACCCTTGACTCCTTAAGTAGTTACTTGAGGAAGGGACAATGGTATGCTGTTATAGATTTGAAAGATGCCTACTTTCATGTGACACTGCACCCATCCTCCAGGAGATTTTTTTAGATTCTCCCATACATATGGGTTTTTCCAGTTTTGCTCGTTACCTTTTGGACTTTCTTCAGCACCCAGGGTTTTTACGAAGGTCATTGCACCTGTCATGGCACATATTAGTAAACAGGGTTTTGCTGTTTACCCTTACTTGGACGATTGGCTACTTGTTACAGACTCTCCTGAGTCCCTCAACCACAGTATTTCTTTTACCTTGAACCTTTGTGAGAGTTTAGGCCTGACGGTAAACATGCACAAGTCTCACCTGGTCCCCTCACATCGTATCCCCTATATTGGTGCTATTTTAGATTCCATACAGGGAAAAAATTTTGCTCCAGAGGAAAGGTTTAATGACATTACCTCTCTAATTAGATCTTTGACCTTACACAGACAACAACCAATTAAAAGGTTCCAATGTCTTCTAGGCCTAATGGCATCCACCATGTCCACCACTCCATTTGCCAGGCTCTTTATGAGACCCCTTCAGCTTTGGGTTTTGGGGTTATTCAATCCTCTATTGGATTCCCCAAACAAGTCACTAAGGGTTACAAGAAAATTTTTAGACTCTCTAGCTCCTTGGACAGATAAGAATTTTGTCCTCGCAGGAAAGCCTTTTCTTAAACCTATGGCTAATGCTATGTTAACTACTGATGCTTCATTGACAGGGTGGGGTGCTCACCTGCACGATCTACAGCTATCCGGCTCATAGAACTACAATCTGAGGCAGCGGCATATCAATATATTGGAGATCATAGCTATTCAAAAGGCCCTACACTCTTTCTCTCGTCAACTTCGAGGATCAGTAGTGACAATAGCTTGCGACAGCATGACTGCCGTCTGGTATATCAACAAGCAGGGGGGCACGAGATCCCCAGAGATATGTCGCATAGCCATGGAGATATGGCATTATGCAATCAAACATGAGATTTTCCTCTTGGCTGTACATGTAGCAGGAAAGGAAAACTCCAGAGCAGACATTCTCAGTCGACTATCACAGGAGCACCACGAATGGGAGCTTGCTCCAGAGGTGTATCAGGTACTAATCAACCGTTGGGGCACTCCCCAGATAGACCTGTTTGCCACAGCCACCAATTCAAAGTGCCCCCGGTTTTATTCTCGTGCGGGACACGATTCCTCATCTCTGGGGGACGCGTTCTCTCTAAATTGGGAACACCATCTCTTTGATGCATTTCCACCGATCCCCCTGTTGTCCAGGGTGATCGCCAAGATTCAAGCCAGGGGAGCAGATAGGGTTCTCATAGCTCCGTTTTGGCCAAGACAAATTTGGTTTTGCATCCTTCAGTCTCTTGCCAGAGACTCTCTACCCTTACCAAAGTTACAGAACTTGCTGTCCTTGAACCAGGGACGGATTCTACACCTGGAGATCGACCGCCTCAACCTCCGAGCTTGGAGAATTCACACTTTGTAGCCTTATAGGACAGATTAGCCCTTATACTCCAAAGTGACATTAAGCCCTCTACCTCTAAATCTTATCTTTCTAAATGGAAAAGATTTTGTTTTTGGTTAAACGATAACTCCCTAAATGTTTCAGATTTATCTGTACAAATGATTCTAGGGTATTTATTACATTTACCTGAAAAAGGTTTGTGCCACTCTTCTTTGAGAGTGCACCTTGCTGCAATTTCTAGATATGTAACCTTAGATAACTCTCATTCTTTATTCTCCCATCCCTTAGTTAAATGTTTTCTTAAGGGTATTCTTAATGTTCCCCCCCGCCCCATAAGACCCCAACTTCTCAGTGGGATCTTACTCTAGTTCTAGACCATTTAACTGGGACCCCTTATGAGCCACTAGATCTCGCAGACTTGTGGCATTTAACTCTTAAAACTTGTTTTCTTGTATCTATTACCTCTCTTAGGAGGGTCAGTGAGGCTGCTTTTAAACGAGGAGCGCTGAAACGCCTCCTCAACGCCGCATTAAAGCAAAGCCGCCGGAAGTGACGTTCTCCCCGTTGCCGGCGGCGGCTGGAGACACGGGGCTTTGGAGCGGCGCGTTCTTAAGCCAGATAATTGAAGTCTTAAGAACGCGCCGCTCCAAAGCCCCGTGTCTCCAGCC
>QEPC01010688.1:1756505-1767280 GCA_003113815.1 Sphenodon punctatus
GAACTGTAAGACCTGGCTGTTTGCCCAGGCCTTTGGGAGGGAGGGTGGGGAGGGACGATTTTAGTCCCCCACCCATTTATTTATTATTTTATATGTCTAGCCCTGTTTTATATATGTTATATTTTATATTTAATATTTGATGGTTTTAAAATGAATTTTAATGTTTTGATTGTTTTATTGTTGGAAGTCGCCCCGAGCTGCGTTGCAGGAGGGGCGGGGTACAAATTTGGAAAATAAAATAAATAAAATAAAAATACTGAAAGTGTTATATCAGAGGCAGGGAACCTTTTCCCTCCCTGGGCCCAATGAAAAATTAGCACAAGCTCAGAGAGTCCCATAAAAGTTAGTGTCAGAGGTGCCTACAGAGAGCACTCAGGAAGGGGAAGGTCCAGATCATGTATCTGTGCCCTGGATCTGTCCCCTATCCTTGTGTTCATGCCCATATCTCTGCTCCTTTACCCTGAACTCAGATTTTCAGTTCTTGAGAGTAGGAACTGGATATAGGGGCCAGAACCAGGAACTTGAAAGGGGTGAAATAGAAACTTACCATGGTCCACATTTTGCCCACGTGCCTAAGATTCCCCTTCCCTGGTGTGTAAGGGAAGGGGAGCAGGGATAGGAGGGGCTTGGCTGAGGTGAGGAATTAGAAATTCAGCACCATCAGTGTGACTTAATAGCTAAGCTTTTGATTTACTATACTGCTTGCTAAAGCATTCTACCCATGCTGCCTCTTCTAGTTATGCCTTCCTGTCTCCCAACACTGTAACTGCAGCTGAGGTGGGGTGGAAATGAGGGAACTGCTTGGGTTATTTCATGCATACTAAGACTGAAGTTCACACTAAAGCTTTCCCCAAAGTTAGGCATTTGTAGGGCTTTTTCCCTGATAGAGTGAATTATCTGCTGTGTAATGAGGGCTGAGCTCATCCTGTAGCATTTCCCAATCAGGGCACATGCAAGGATTCTCTCCTGTGTGTCGGGGTTTCTCTCCTTGAGTGGATTCTTCCTTTTAAAATAGCAATTCTTAAAAGCAAAACAAATCATGCGTACTTATAATATCCCCTTATTTAAAACAGACTTGAAGCCTTGAGCTGTCAATGCAGCCCCAGCTGCTTGAATAATTTACCTGCAATTTTACCCTCAAGTAATTTGAGAGAACTTGTGGGGGGCTCATAGCACCCAAGATCTTGGTTCCCCCTCTCGATTCTCAAATTATTCGCAAGAATTTTTTTTCCCCTTGCTTCAGCCCTAGTCTGACTCAGTATGGTACTTTTTATGTTACATTCTTAACCTAAAAGTTCACCAGCTGCCAATGTTTTAACATGTAGAAATCCCCATTGGAATCTCTGCTCTAATGCTACTTTGGTGTTTGCTACAAACTTGTACTGGTATTAGTAGCTGCTTCTACTAATTTCTCCCCACTTTACTATGGACGCTCTTGAAACTGCTTGAGCAGACTACTTTAAGGATTGATTGTGCATGACCCCTCTTAAGGAAGCAGAGGGTGCTATTTATAGAATATTTTGATTGGCTCAATATTTAAATAAAACTATGTTTTCTCCAGTGGATATTGTGCAATTAGAGAGGTTCTTACCCAATGCATGACCTTGTGGTTGGCAACATCCCCATGACAAGATGTGGGCAGCAGCTATAGTTTTTCAGTCTTGCTGTATGCTGGGTGCTGGGTTGGTATTGTTTGGGTTCATGTTAAAGATGACACAAATACAGATGAGGATATTCAAAATAAAGTTCTGCAACATTATTGGAGAGTGTAACAGAGCGTGGTTCGCCCGAGGTAAGTCACTGCAGGATTAAGCCCACAAACCACTATCTCAATTTCGTCAAAGTTCCTTATTCCATGCTTTCTCAGCATTAGTTCCCAAGCACATATAAAGTCTCCACCATTAGTATTGTCCCACATACACAGACTTTACTCACTAATGCCAGGAAACAGCCCTCTAGCAACCCAGTCCCTAACCACAGCCAGGCAGAGCTTCTCCAGCTGTCCACTCCTAGTTCAGGATTTCTGGGTCAGACACAGTTCCCTGGTATCTCCTCAGACTCTTGGGTTCTGCCACAATCCCAGAGTCCATGTGGGTTCTTCAGGGCTCCCAGCACACCTCCTTCAGGACCTTGGATAGCATAAAGTGCTAGGCTATTCCTCAGCCCAAGTCCAGCAGCCCAGGTACCAGGCTTTCCTTAGCCGCTCAGCCTGGGATTCAGTACCCTGGACAAGGCTCCTCTGCAGCCCAGCTCTCAACAGAGAACCTTTCTTGTCCACAGCCAAGCACTGACTCTCTCTGTATCTTTCTTTTTCTGATACGCCCAGAGTGGGTGGGGCTGGCCCTCCAGTCTCTCAGCCTGTAAAGAGCCAGTATCACCCCACTCTCCAGCTTAGCTCTACTTGGGTTTTACCAACTCCTACAGGCCTTACCCAACCGTCTACCCAGCTGCTCAGTTTAGTCCTAGTCGCAGCCCAGCCTGCCCAGCCCACAGACCGGCATTTGTGGCTCTTTTAAAGGGGCCACAGCCCTATCATGCTGCGCCCTGCCACACAGAGCTGCTTAATATTTAAACACCCTTTTTCTATATTGTTACAATTGTGGAAACCTTTCTGGGATGTACCATGCCTTCTTGGAGACTTCCGCTTCTCTAATAATGTCACCAGGGCCATTCTGACACATATTTGTCCTTTCTGAGACTTGTAAGCCATGGGCGGAGAACCTAGTTCCATTGTTGCTTGGAAAATAAAAGCAGTTTCCATGGCCACAGAACCAGAATCCAATCCTTGATATTGAGGCACACAACAGATCTTGGAGCTATTGTTTCATTTTATTTATTTTTACATTTGCTTAACACAGCTGTTTAACACCAGACCCATTTCTGATGCTGTGTAAATAACTCAACATAATTTTGATGTGCTCTACAATCTCAAGGACTAGAAACTTTTTTTCTTAAAGGAAAGTGGACAGGGTAGTTGTGAACTCGCAGGAGCTGTTTGCACCCTTCCTGTTTGCAGGAAGTCAGACTGCATTTGGTAGCAACATGGTGTGTCTTTAAGGATCGTTCTCTTCAAACACAAGAAACCGATCCATCTTCATAGTCCCAGTGATGCAGTTTAAAGCTAATAGGCCACTCAATTTCAACCTGTTGGGTGCTTCTCTGGGTAATTTCAGACGTGACGGGCCTTTCAGTCTGCCATGCTGAACCCTGGATGGATCCGTCTCAGATCCTGGTCCGTGATCAGACCTGCCATCCTTCAGACATGCCGACCTGATTGCTACCGGAGTTCGGGGAGGGAGCGGGGCTGCGCGGCACGACGTGCGACCGTACAGCCCCGCCCCCCGCGCTCCCTCGGCTGCCCGCCCACGGGGCAACAGGTGGGCACAGTGGCCACTCAGATCGTTGCACCCGATCCCATCCCATGGTTGGGACCACGATCCAGGATGGGCCAAAGGTAACAGACGTTAATTTTGGCCCATCCCAGATTATGGCCAATCTAACCACGGTTCTGGATCACGGGCCGGCTGGAGGTCCAGAATCATGGTTAATTTGATCCGGGACGGGTGTTCACTGTGGTGAACATCTGGCTGGGAGCAAACAGACGTTCACGGGATCGCTGCCACCACACGGAATCCACTGGGATTCCGTGTGGTGAGCAACGATTTCATAATGTCTGAAATGACCCTGTGAAGCAACTGAGAATGGCCAGTGGTCTGACCCAGTATGGCACTTCTTAGAGCTGAAACAAAAAAACTGCGAGTTCTGTTTCCAGTGGAAACAGCTTTCGCCTTCATTCACACGAGGAGGAAATCTATCAGCATTTTCAACATTTTCCATGATTTTCTGCAATTGTCCATCATTTTGATAACTTTCTGTTGTAGGTATTTTTTGGTAATTTCTGGTAGTATTGTTAATACCAGGAAAATTGCTGGAAATTACCGAAAAATTATGGGAAATCACAGGTGTCGATACCGATGGGACCGGAAGCATAAAATACTGAAAAAGCACACCTGAAAGATCAGTATTTCCTGATGGAATGAGAGCACCTGCTCTCACTTCACGCCTACTTCTGATGTTCCTAATTTCCACTGAGCTGACCATTCACCAGCTGGATGGCTGACCTATCACCAGCAACCCAGTTTATAGTCAGGAAGGTGAGGCTGAGAAAAATTATTTGTGCAAGGCCATCCTGCAAGACTAGGTTTTGGACTAAGAACTCTCAGTTCCAAGTCCAATAATCTTCCCTCATTTTTAATCTCATGTGGGAGTAATTGTTTTTCACATGTTGCTTTCCAGTTGTAAGTGTTGCCGGTGTATTACCACAACTGCTGCTAGCAATCGCATAATATTGCCTGGGATTGATCTGTGCTTGGTGCATTGTGGGACACTTACTTACATGTGTGGCAGATTAGTCCCTTCCCACATTATGAAAAATGTGCATTAAGGAATAAACATGATTGTTAAATCTTGGTTTCTGAATTAAACATTTTTGATTAAACATGCACTACACCCACGGCATCCTGTGACCTTTCCAGATGATAAAAAAAACCCCAAGGGATAGGGATTATTTGCAGACTTAGTGTCTCATGAATTCAGCCTTGGTGCTCTGCATTGGCAATGACGGAAGCAAGGAGTTCTTAGGGCTGCTTTCAGTTAACACAAAACCAGACTGGTATATTTGGAGGGATTTGAGTGTAGTCCAGACTATGACTTCCAGTGGTCTTTCTCCCTGCCAGAGGCAAACTGGGAGCTGTTTACCCCTGATGGCCCTGATCACTCAGACACATGACTACAGTGGTTTAAATTCTCAAAGTCATAATGAATTTACACTATCTATTAAATGGGAGTTGGATGCCCCTTGGCAATCTACATTGATGCCTCATGCCATCTTCAAAACCATCTACCAGGAAAGATCTATTGTGCCAAATAGAAAAGAATGTGGGGTGTGCATAGCTTTACTTGTTCTGCACAGAATCTCTCAATTGCCAAATCCACATACCTGTGTGTAACTGAAAGATGACCTCAGTGCAGCTGTATTTGGTACCCGTGTTAGACAGTCAGCAGCTGGCTGAATATAGACCAACATCTCTGCAATTCCTTATCAGTGCTATGTGGATCTTGATGTTTTAAATTCTTCCTGCACTAAAGCCTCATGGGCTGTGGGACATTAATATGGACCTGACAAAGTTGACCGAAGCTTGTTCACAGCCACTTAATTCCTATGAGCTCTTTTACACAGTATTCAGATGGGCAAGCTAATTGCTGGGAACAGAAACTAGCCCAACATACAAGAAGGTAGTGCTGTCGACTCAGTGAAGTTCCACCTTAACAAGCCAGTCATTCTGTCTTATTCCTGTCCTGGTGAGGCCCTTCTCAAAGGTTCTTAGGCTTCTGTTACAAGCAAATCAAGCCCAGGGACAGTTCATGTTGCTCTTCATTGTGTTTGTCCATTCCTTGGTTAATACTGTCATCCTTGTTAATACTTTCATCTAAGTGGGTGCTTGTCTGTGTTTGGGGCTGGCATGCCACGAGGGCCATGCTCATCAGAACAGAAGACAAAACTCTCTTCACTGACACCTTCAGATATGTCTCTGTTGCTGACATTTTAAAAACAGCAACATAGTCATCTTTGTTGCTCCCAAATACAGTATTGCTGAGATACTTCAAACTCTCTATGCTCCAGAGATGCACGAGACCAGACTTTCCTATTGCATAAAATGAAGTTTAGTGAGTGTTTAATGTTTGCCATGTTGTTTCTGTGTATGAGAGAGACAAAAGGCAAGTAGGTAAAGTGAGGCCTTTCATCGGGCCAGTTCTTTGGGTAGGTGTGAAAAGGTTGGAGCTGAGTTTGAGCACAAATATAAAGAGGCTGGAATGCCACCCTTCTCCAAAAAAGACGGGGTGGCTTACAAGAAATAAAACAACATTAAAATACAAATGATATTCCCTTCTCCAGAGTCCCAAATCTTCCCCTCTCCTAACCCTTCTCCATACATTAAAAACATTAAGAATTCCAGTTAAAACAACCCAAAATCTAACCCCCTCACTCCCATTGTCATGCTCCCTTGTACAGAAGAGTTGTTTTCCCCACCCCCACTTCCAAACAGTCACTTGTCTCTCACTTGGGGGAATTTCCCTCCCCCATGGCCATACCTCTCCCTTTTGCAGAGGGGCATGGAATAAACCACACCCTCTCCCATATAGGGGAGCATGTGGCCGCTTCAGGTAAATAACATTATCAATGACAGGCTTGGATATGGCTGTTAGAAATAAAGTGGTCCATTAGTGCATAAAAGGTGGCAAGGCCAAAAAAGTGGCTTAGAGAATGATGCAGTGTTTCATGAAGCTGATGTCTCTCTTTAGTCCATCAATTTTTGGATCGAGTGGAATTATGCATTTTTAGTTCCCAGGGCCTTGTTCCACTTGTCTTGCAGTGGCCTGGTCTGTGGGGAGCCAGCTTCTAAAGATCAGTTCTGTGAGGTTCAGGGGCAGCTGGTGGGTTTTGAGGTTGGAGGGGCAGTAAGGCCAGTCGGGCCGCTGGCAGCAAAGCCACTGGCAGGCCAGCGAGCCTAGAAGTGGAGCCAGGGAAATGGTGGGCGAAGCCAGGACAACGGTAGGCGGAGCCAGGGCATAACCCAGCAGCAAGGAGTTCCCAGGGTTAACATTGGATGGACATTACATTACTTAATGATGGGAATGCTGCTGTGTGAAGCACTGGCACCAGGCGATAGAGAATCCTCTTATTGGCAGAGCATTTAGCAGGTGAGAATAGAGGTTGGGTGGGTTTTTGGGGTGTGGGTAGGGGATTTTATTGTATTATTTTGTATTTTTACTATTTTTCTCTTTGTGCTTTTGTTTCTGTAAACCGTCTTGAGCCTTTGGGGAAGGGCAGGGTATAAATTCTGATAAATATAAGAGCTTACAGTCTTGTGCAAGTGTGTAGAGAGGGGATTAATTGGAATTAAATTCACCCCCTTAGTCAGGGACCCATGTTCACTGTGGTTTCCCCATTGCTGCTAATGAAGACCGTGTCTTTATCTTTGTTCTGTAAAGCACCAGGCTCATGGCTGGTGCTATACAAATGTTTATAATAATAATACACTGAACACTGTCCCTGTCCTTAGTCAATTCAAGTTCATTTTCTCACATAGACAGAAATTTAGTGAATTGCATCTTTCTCAGCAGAACAATTCTTTGTCTGAGTCAAACCTTGGAGCCTCACCACAGACTAGCCACTAGTGTATCTCTTCCTTCCAGACCTGTTATTAACAAAGAACCTTTACAAACTTGTTGTCACACCTGTGAACAACAAGTGCAGCATTTCTAGCAATTTCATTTAGGCTATTAAACTCCTGGTTTAAAAGCAGACAGACGAGTCACAACCTTAAACCTCACTTACAAGCAGCTTTAGCAAAGTTTCACAGAACAGACAAAGCTTTCCCCCCAAACCACGTGTAAACCAGAAACCAAGCTATAATGAGGCACCCGGGGCTGGAATGGGACCCAGTGTCTAGTGAGGTTGTGATAGATTTGTTGGGTAGTCTTTAAGATGGGTAAAGCCCCTGGGGTTGATTTTATGCCTGGGGAACTTCTAAGAGCGGACGTCAGTTGGTGATTCCCAATTATTGCAGCCCTCTTTACTGGGATTAATTCATCTGGGGGAATCCCTGCTGATTGGAGGTGGGCAGTGGTGGTGCCTATCTACAAGAAGGGTAACCCAGAGTCACCAGGTAACTACAGGCCCATAAACCTGTTGAGTATCATCAGTAAACTTTATGTGAAATATTTACTCTTGAGATTGAAAATCTGGCTCAAAGAGGAAGATATTTTGTCAGATGCCCAAGCAGGGTTCTGTGAAGGTAGATTCACGTTCGACCACTGCTTCCTCCTTATGCATCTTATTCAGAAGTTTTCCCAGCCGCCCTCGTCTTTGTATGTCGCCTTGATTGATTTGATGGCGGCTTTTGATACGGTCCCTAGGGACCGACTTTGGGAGAAGTTAGAGGCACTTGGGTAAAGCAGAGATTATTGTATCTTCTGCATAGTCTCTATAGGGATAGCTCGATGTCAGTGAGGCTTGATAAGCAAGGGAGGATGTCGGGTAAGATTCCTGTTCAGAGGGGAGTGAAGCAGGAGTGCATCTTAGCCCCAACCCTGTTTAATGTATATCTGAATGATCTTCTTGTGGAACTTCTGGCTATAGACCATCATGCTCCCCAGTTGGGGGACGTGGTTATCCCGTGTATGCTTTATGCAGATGATACGGTCCTTTTGTCCCGTACATAGGTCGACTTAAGGTGTCTTCTGGATACTTTAAGGCAATACTGCAAAACGAACCTGTTAGAAATTAATTATGAGAAGTCAAAAGTGGTGGTATTTTCTAGGAAGAAATCAGTATACAGATGGTTGTTGGATGGCAAGGCCATCATTCAGGTCTGTGTTTACAAGTACCTGGGCCTGCTTTTCCAATCAAATGGTGCATGGGTGGTCCAGGCACAAGCTGCCTTGGCTAAAGCCAAACAGCTGCACAAATCCTTGCTGTCCTTTTTTAAATCTGGGGGGGAGGGGGGACAATTGATTGTTCCGGCAATCAAGATCTATGCCCATAAATCTATCCCCCAACTGCTGTATGGGGCACAGTTCTGTGCCTTGAATACAGTCCTGGACCTGGAATGTCTTCAAACTGGGTATTTATGGGCGTTGTTGGCTGCCCCCCCCCCCGGGGTTCCCCAACTTGGTGCTGTGCTCGGAGTGTGGCCTCCCCCCTCTTAGAGGAAGAGTTTGGCTTAGGGCTATTTCATACTGGCTCCGACTTTATTTCAATAGGGCGGCCCCATGGACGCAATTAGTGTTGCGAGACAAGATTCCTAATAGCTGGGTGGCGAAGGTAGAAAACGAAATTAAGCGCCTGGGCTTAGACCCGGCTGCATTGGTACCATTGGGTTATAAGGGTGCAAGGAAGTTTGTGACCACTAGACTCTTTGACATCATTCGACAGGAGATGATTGCTGGAATAGGCTGTAGGAGAGCCTTGGGGTTTTATGGCCGGCTGGTGAAGAAGTCATGGACACCTATGCCCTTTTTAGGGGGTAATTTAGCACCCAAGGAAAGAAGGCTGTTCTTGCTTGCCAGATTAAATGCTTTTCCCTCCGCGTTCACAGAGGGAAGATATCGTGGAATTCCGTTCGCAGAGCATTTATGTTATTGTCATCTTAATCAGACTGACTCTCTGGAGCACATTTTACTCCGATGCCCCTTTTACCATAAGATTAGGGATAGATTTTTGGCCCCCTTGATGGGCCCCCTTCTGGACTGTTCACCCAAATTTTATGTTAGTTTCCTCCTGAAGGATCGCTCTACGGCTATTACGGAGAAGGCTGGTGCCTTTTTGGGCCGGGTTATTGTGATTAAAAATAAAAGCAAGGCTCGCTCTAGTGCTCTAGATTTTGTGCCTCTCTAGTATCAAACCGCATCCAATTTTGACAATGTAATGTTTTGCAGCCCCCATCCTAAAATCTCTGCCTGAAGGGTTCTTTGGCCAAACTTGGCTGCTAGTCATTTATAATTGGTATAATTTATTATGATGACTGCGTTGTAAAGACCTACTTGGCTAGTAAGAAAGGTATTACTCTATGCAGGAATCCCTGCCCTTCCTTTGGGTAATGATTTTCAGGGGAGTCTCAATGAAAGACCCTGTTAGATTATTTTAATAATGTGTATATCTAGTAGTGAAATATTTTGTTTGAGGTTTTATTATTATTATTATTACTTTGTTTTATATGGTTCCAAGTTGCGATAACCTACTTGGTTACATACAATAAAGATTTGATTTGATTTGATGAGGCACCTTAATTTAGGCAGGTTATATTCACAGGTTAAAACGTGTCCCCACTTGTCACACCTGTGAACATTTTGTGCAGAGTCCCAAGACCCAGTAATGGGAGAGAGAGAGCTAGAAGGAGGAAGCCTGAGATGCGGGGATCACAGAGTTGCCAACTCATATGATTTGATTTCAAGTCCCATGATTTTAAGAGTTTCTTCAAGCCTAAAATTGCGAGACCTGAGATAAAATCATGAGAATCTCAGCTCTTATTGTTACAAGGCAAGTTGCTTGTCCTTCGGTTGCAGAGAAAAGCTTGCAAAGGTGACTAAATGCTCAGGCCAGAAGGCAAATAAAAAGAACTCCAGATTGGTTATTTAAAACAAAACAAAAAAGCCCCTCTTGATTTCTAAGCCAGACTCACAATTTGGGGCATTTGGGTCTAGCAACCCTGGGATCAGTAGGGAGAGACTTGAGGGTAGAGCCTGATGGTTCTAAGCACAGGTGGGGTTGGAGACTGGAGCTGGGTAGGGAGGGACTGGAGCCCAAGGCAGGGGATGGCTGAGGGTTGGGAGGATGGATTCTGGAGGTAGAGCAAGGTAGGCATTGGAGACAGGTAGGGGAAGGGCTGGGGATTGAAGGCCGTGGGTGGGAGAAAGGGGGAGAGTTGGAGTGGAGTCTAGGAAGATGGGGGCAAGGGCTGATACTGCAGTGTTTAGGGACTGACTTATAAAGCCCAGGGCCTGGGTGCTGAGGGATGGCCTGGTGAGTGGCTCTCCCTGTGCAGATAGATAGGTACGCAGGGATTTATTGCTATCCCTCCTACGTTTCCAGCGTGTGAGCTCCCCAGCCTCTTGGCTTGCACTGCCAGAGTTCTGCTGCCACAAGACGGCAAAAAGGCCAACACTGCCCCACAGGAGCCCAGACACAATATCACATGATGCACAGACCCCCC
>QEPC01010688.1:1767389-1780395 GCA_003113815.1 Sphenodon punctatus
CCAAACTCAAGCAGAGAAACCATCCATTCACGTACAAGCCCCCCCGGATGGGGAGGGATTGAAGAGGACGAAAGATTAAAAGCACAAGCAAGCAAACAAGCAATGCACAGATCAGGGCAGGAGATTTGCTTTTTCAAAACTGACCAGGTTTCTGAAAGGATGAGACCTCCTGATCACTCTGTAGTCTGATTCCGATCTCTCCCCCCTCCCCTCTAGTGAACCTTGAGGGAGGAGCAGGGAAGAGTCAGCTCTTTCCCCCCCTCCCACTCTGGTAGAGGAGGGGCCAGGGGGAGAAAAAGCAGCTATGAGGTGGCCAGAGCATTTTGAAAAGGCACCCGGACACGCCCCCTAAGCCTTGCTGATTGGTTGGGTTTCTCCATAGGAACCCAGCCAAGGAGCACATGACACCTCCCCCACTCCCTCCCCAATCCCCCAGAAAGCAGTGTGTTTCTGGGTCGACGCCCAGCGCATGCTTTCTGAGGACTTGGGAGACATTCTCTAAGTCCTCGCCTCCCTTTAGCTCTCTGGCCGGTGAGTGGAAAGCTAGAGGGAGGGGGGGAGCAGCCCAGCACGAGGAGGATTGACTCCCCTCCCCTTGCAGTTTGTTTACATATGACTCATCCTGCTCCTCTAGGAGAGATACAATGTAATTAAAGTCTGGGATAAGTGGGGAAATTGACTGTGCTGCCCTGGATCAACTGAGGAGCAGCTTCTGGCTTGCTGGGGACTCCCCAGCAAGCATATGGGGGGGAAACCCCTGAGGGACTTGAGGGGTGTGGTGGGCACCTGCCCCAATGCCCTGGGGAAGGGAGCCGCCTCACGGAGGTTGGGAATTTGTTTGGAGGAAGGGATTCAGGAAAGGTTCCTTTCTATGTGTGTTGAGTCCTGCTCACAAAAGAAATCTGGGCCCGAGGTAGGCTTGTACCAGGTCTGATGCAGCCAGGCTTTTGTGAGCTGAGGCCTAATGCATACCTCCCAACATTTTGAGCAACCAGAGGGACAAACTCCAACCCTCAACCAGTAAGGTCCACTCTCACGCACTTACATGCAGATGCACACACACCTCCTAACATTCTAAATGCATAAAGAGGGATGGAGGCTCCCCTGCTTATTATTCCACTTCTGCAATGGCCTAACTGGCCGTGCAATAAACTATTTTATTATTATTCCACTAAGTTTCTTGTCCTTTTATCATCTTTATATTACTCTCATAAATGATTTTCCTGGTATTCAATTCTCCCACAAAAGAGGCTTGAATACCAATTTTTGTTTATTTGTCCCTTTCTCTCCTGAAAGAGGGAGTTTTAACCTCCCTGCAGGAGGAATAGTGGGATTCAGCACACGAAGTGGGAGTGTTCCTCCTAAATAGGGACTGTCGGGAGTTATGCTAATGTGTCTGGGTGACCCTGCCCCTGTTGGAGTAGCATGATATCACAGTAAGGGGCAGGGCTATGTCAGAAGAGTGATGAGGCTATGTAGGGGGCAGAGCTTCCTACAGTTAGCCCGGCATGCTCCCAAGGGATTTGGGCAGAGAGTGTGCTGGACCCAAGCCTGATTGAACCAGTTGGGTCCACTGGGGTTAGTCACAGACTGCTACGGTGTGGTATATTTTGTCTTTCCAGGCCTGAGAATTATGGTGGAAGAGAGGAGGAGGAATTACTTACCTGTCATTCTGATTCTCTGAAAATATCACTGACAAGATTCTCTCTCACATCCAATCCATAGTCTGGGGATTCTGTTTATTATTATTTGGTTTGTGTGTTTATTATTGGGGTAATTTATTTTTTATTTTTTTAATTTCATTTTCAATGCATTGTGATTGGCTTATTGTCCGTGAGAGGCAGTGTTAGGACCCTTGGAATGGTGAACTCTGGTGTGCAGCCCCCTAGGAATATAGCCGTCTCTGATTGCCCTCTATCCATGAGTCATGGAAGACCATCTAAGCCCTCTGTTGGCTAGAGAGAAAGGAGAGGTGAGTTAGAATTTGGCTGAGCTCGAAGCAAGCTGGGAGCCTTGGGTGAAATGCAAAGAGCCTTTCACGGAACCCCTGGGATGCTGGACTTTGGGGGTCCAGTGGTGTCTGCCTGAAGGAACATGTGCAGGAGCTACTAGCTTTTTCTCATCCACTTCTCATTTCATAAATCTGTAAATAAACAGACTTCTCTACGCAACATAAGCCTCTAGTCTATCTTTCTCCTTAAAAAAGGACATGTAAGCCCAGGAAGTGCCACCCTTCAACTTCCCACTGGTTGGGGAAGGAGACGAGTCAAAATGGGGGGGAGGGGGGAGCGTTTCACCTCCAGTGCAATTGTTTGAACATCATGTATTTTAATATAGGCAAAAGCAAGATCCTATATAAAGAAATTGATAACCTGGAGAGAGTTCAGAAAAGGATGACAAGAACTATTCAAGGTCTGGAAAACATGCCTTCAATAAGAGAATTGAGACACTGTTTGCAAAGACAAAAGCAACATGTGGATAATTTTTTTACTTTGAAAATTTTGCCCATAGAGAGAAATTTTCAAAAGTGCCCAGGTGACCTAAGCACCTAACTCCTTTTTGAAAATAGAATGTAGGCAATTGGTGAAAATATTAATCTCCCCTCGGATAAAGTTAAAGTATTATCATATACTCCAATATTTGATAGCAAAAAATAGGTACAGTTCATGCTACTCTTAATTTGCATACATTTGCATGTGCTTATTAAAATTTGTAATTGTCGTTGACTTACTGTGAGGCTGAGGTGGGAAAAAAGGATTTTTGCGTGAGAGGTTCTGTGTACATTCATGTTTGTTATGGGCAGGACTGATGGCTTGTACAACTCAGCTTATTAAAAAGTCAAATGAGTGTGTTGACTTTGGCTCTAAAGTTTTATTATTATTATTATTATTATTATTATTATTATTATTAACAAACATTTATATAGCGCCAGCAGTGTACCTGGCACTTTACAAAGTAAAGTAAACAAAGTTTAGTGTTAAAGTCACTCAGAAGATCCCAGGTGGACTAAAAAAATCATCTTTCACAAACAGTCGCATCCCTCCTGCCTTTGTTAGTTTTCACCATGCTCCCAGGCACATAGCTCCCTCCTGCCTGGGTGTTACCTTTCTTTGTTCTTTGATAGCAGTGCTTCTCCCAAGCTTGTTAAAGTAAAAAAGGTGCCCCACCCCTCAACAATGAATCACAGTCCTTTCTCTTGCTAGATTAATGAGGTGTTGACGACTCCCTTTGGCTGCTGAACATGGTACAAAGTGTACATTGCTGGGAGCATGGTACAAGATAGCTTGTTACTGTACTGGGCAAAAGGTACTATTGGAGTGTATGGAACTGCCCCAATGGGCTTACAATCCAGAATAGACAAGAGATGGGGAGACAAGGGAGAGCGGAACATAGGGAAAGACAGGAATACATTCACGATGCTGAGCAGTTGCAGCTTAATGTGCTTAGCTTAGTTACAAGGGGAGCAGGGAGCTGGGATCATGAAAGATAATGCAGTATAAAGGGAAATGTAGATGAGGAATCTCGGGATGAGAAGCTAAGGAAAGCCAATGATAGAGGTACGTTTTTAATAGGAATTCGATGGTCTAGAGGGAGGGAGCAGAACTATGTGTTTGGGAATAGTACTTGGTTCTCAGTACTTCCTTGTAGTTTGACAGTGAACCATTAATAACTACTCTCTGAATATGACTTTTCATCCAGTTGATACCCACTCAAGAGCATTTCTGTCCAACCCATGCTTTGCTGGCTTGCTTATGACTATGACACATGGAGCTGTTAAATACCTTGCTAAAGTGAAACAGTATCAAGGATTTAAATGACTCCTTGCACTGCATGACGCTGCCCCTTTCTGTTAACATAATGCACTATTTTCATTTCAGCATTTTTCCAATTTCCTGTAAATGCATAATGGCAAGATGTGACATTCTATTCTATGCATGGCCCAAAAATGAAAATGGCCTTTGAAATATTTTTTTAAACTGATTTTTCCATGTTACCTTGGACAAGTCGCTTAAATGGTAATTTTTCTTTTGACAGATGACTGTGAAAAGTTCTCCACTGAAATCAATAGATCTGCTTTCTAGTACGGATTCAGAATTGTATCTACTCACATTAGTGACAATAATAAATCAGCATTGAAGAATCACTTGGCTGCAGGAATAACTGAGGCCGACCAAAAATAGAACACCCCTCATGCCATTTCTCATAAAACATGTTTCCCGACAAGCACTGCCTTTTAGCGTCTTTGTAGCTGTTAAAAAACAGGATGCTGGTTTGCTGGAGTCCAGGTTCAGTCTGTGTACCCCCCACTCACGTTTAGTGTGTAGCAGTTCCCTGCATGGATTTCTTGTGTATTTGGGCAGCCCCCACCTACAGGTTTAGTGTGACAAGCCTAATACATGGACAGACGTTCTTCCCCGCTGTGCCCTTCCCTCATCTCATCCAGGGGTCCCATTTTTTCCATTCTGCTGTACTTGGAACAGAACCAGGGTTGTGCAGTGTTAGCGCTCCATCATGCATACATGGAACCCCACCGTGTGTATGTGCCACCCTATGAGCATTAGGCTGCCTCAGAGGAATGGTCTAACAGTTCTCCCTGTACATCAGACCTCAACCAAATGTTAGCAAAGACCAGGGTATCCGTCACCCCCAACGTCTCTGTGTTCCATACCATAGGCGACCACAACAGCCACAGGCCAAAGCCATTTGGCTTTCCCAGGCAAGCAACCCACAGCAATAGTTTTCTATGGGGTTATGACCCCTAATGCTCATTGCAAGCAAAAACTCTTACTTTCAAAAGATAAGAAATTGAGTAACTTTTAATCAATGGGCAATAGCATCCCAGCTCTGCTCTCACATATCACCTTCACTGCCTTGCAGATCCCTCCACCTGCCCATTGCTTAACATTCAGTGGTTCCCCCTATCCCAGTTGAAAAAATTCCATACTTCCATGGTGTTAACATCTGTAACGTTTTTAGATGAGTTAGCATGTTTACTGACGTGTTTGTCATAGGAATGTGTCTGCCACCTGGATTGGCAGTGACGATGCAGCAACACACACACCCACACACCCAGCATAAACTTTGCAAAAACGCTTTCAGCCAGTAGCGGTCAATAGCAGCTCATGCTCGGCATGCAGCCAGTCCTGTAAGGATGCATGACCAATAATGGCCAATACTGCTCACGCAGCCAGTCCTAGCTGGGCAGCTGCCCAGTTCTTTAAGCCATTCAAAACATTTGGTGTGTGGTCTGCAGAGCTTGTGGATGCTGGAACTGCAGCCATAGGGAGCATGCTGAGAACTTCCTAGTGCTCGTTATCACACACCCAAGTTTTCCTTTCCACTGCTGAGCAGAACCTACAAGCGATCTGGCAAATTCAAGCCTATTACTGTCATTTGTGTGATGTGATGTCAAGGCATGGAAAGGCTCTCACTTGCTCTCTGGCCGAAATAGATCTCAGCACCACATGGCGGAGGTGGCTCCTCCTTTGGTGCTGTGCACTTGTCTACCTTCAGCGACAATAGACTTTGCTGGGGAGGATCAAAGCCACGCAAGGGAAGCTGATGCGTGCAGAGAGTTACCTGTGGGGAGACACCACTTCAGTCACTGATGCAATGCGCAAAGCTGTACCCACTGAGAGGCTGGTCCTGGGTCAAGTAGAAAAGCATAGACTGGTGGGAGAATGTGCTGTCCTCGTGGGGAGATGCTGAGTGAGTCACAAACTTCAGGGTGCCCCGTCGCCTCATCCTGCAGATAGCTGAGATCTGCAGGCCACGACTGGAGAAACGGAGCGTGTTGATGCGGTTGCCCATCCCTGTGGAGAAGCACATTGCCATCTGGAAGCTTGCCCATCCAGACTCCTGCTGCTCTGTCGTCCAGCAATTTGGCGTTGATACCTCCATAGTGGGCACCATACTAGTAGAGGTTTTCACAGTGATTGTGGCAGTGCTGCTGGACTGGCCGAACCTGGGGAGGTAATAAAGGGCTTTCAGTGGGAGGGATTGATGAGCTGTATAGCAGTGCTGGTTGTTGGTTTGAGCCATGACCCTGGCAGTGGTAATCCTCCACAAGTCATTATGAAGAATACAGTGACTCAGAAAGAGCAAGCGTTGGACACGTATTGCCAACCAGGAAGAGCTGGGAGAAAGCATGTTTGAAAATGGCACAGTAGGCTTTTAAGGTGGATGTTTTGTGCGCACCAGTTAGAGTAGAGAGAGGAGCCAGAAGTAGTTGCTCCTCAGAACACTAGTTCTTTCACCCACAACTCTATGGTGCTAGCAGACCTGTACATGCAGGGGCCGTGTGCAACCTAATTGAGAGGACGCAGACATATAGGCACATGTGAACTAGCATTTACCCATGTGCTCTGGGACCCCACCATGAATGAGGCTGCGTGCTTGGTGGGTGGTGGCCAGTGAGGGTAAACATCTAATAAATGAGTAGGTGGACACCCAACTGGTATGTGCTATTATCTCATTTGTTAACACTCTGTGTGTCTCCAGTATCCAGGGTTCTCCATCTAAAATGGAGATAATACCCAGCAAGGGGTGTTTTGAGGTTCGATTAATTGGGCTCTCTAAACTCCTTTGGCATTTTCTTATGGAAGAGTGTGTGTGAAGTGTTACTGTTTCAAAGTTGAAAAAGGATCTGCCCAGGTTTGGCGATGCTGAATGGCGCAGTCTAAATTTTTAAAGACCCCAGAAACCACTGAAATCAGGTGACTGCTTGGCCTTCTGCCTAGCCCTAGAGAGGGGAATCCAGTCTGTGATTCATGCAGTTGAGGAAATTATTCTTGTCTAATTTTTATTTTTATTTTATTTATTTATTTTAAAAAATCATGTCCAAACACTAAAGTAATTCTTCATCCAATCTCAGATTAAAGACTCCAAGTAATGATGGGTTTAACATATCCCTTGATAATCTGTTCCATCGGTTAATTTCCCTTGGATTAACAACTTGCATTTTTATTTCTGGTTTGCATTTTTCAAACTTGCCTTCCACCCACTGAATGTTGTTATGCTTTTGTCTGATACAGTAACGAGTCCTCCAAAATCAGATAGTCTCTCCCTGGGCAGGTGCTTAAAGTCTGTAATCAAGCTGCCTCTTCTCTTTTGATTAAACACAATAAGAATGTAAGTGCCACACTGGGTCAGACCAATGGTCCATCAAACCCAGCACCTGTCTCCGACAGTGGCCAATCTTGGTAGTTTGGAAGAAGTACCCAACAGGTCACAATGGGGCAATCCATTCCCTGTTTCTCACTCTCAGCTCCTGACAGTAAGAGGCTACGTTCCCCAAACCTACCTGAATAATAGCTGCTAATGGACCGATCCTTCAGAAAGTTGTCCAACCCTTTCTTGACCTCAGCTATACTACTGGTCTTGACCACATCATCTGGCAACAAATTCCACAACTTAATTGTGTGTTAAGTGAAAAAATCCTTTATTTTATTTGTTTTAAATCTGCTACCTGTTAGTTTCACTGTTTGTCCCCTAGTTTGTCCTTCTTACAATTTGAGAAGGTAAATAACCATTCCCTATTAACTTGTTCCACATCACTCATGATTTTATAAACTTCTATCATATCCCCTCTGTCGTCTCTTTTCCAAGCTGAAGAGTCCCAACCTATCCAGCCTCTCTTCGTAGGGGAGCAGTTCCATACTCCTTATTGTTATTGCCCTTTTCTGTACCTTTTCTATCTCTACTATGTCTTTTTTGGGATGGGGTGACCAGAACTGCACATAATATTCAAGGTGCAGTCGCACCATAGAATTATGTAGTGGCATTATGATATTTTCAGTTTTATTCATTATTTTTTTACAAATAATTCCTAACATTCTGTTTGCTTTTTTGATGGCTGTTGCCCACTGAGCTGAGGATTTCAATGTATTGTCCACAATGACTCCAAGGTCCTTTTCCTGAGTGGCAACTCCTAATTTAGAATGCAGCATTGTGTACATAATGTTTGAATTGTTTTCCCGTATGTGTATCAGGGAAGATGGTGAAATGTTAGCAGGTGACAAAGAGGAGGCCAAACTACTCAACTCCTATTTTTCCTCTGTCGTCTCCCAAAAGGGATACTGTGTCCAACCTGGCAGAAGTAGGATAAATGATGAGGGGAGAGGATAGATAAAGTGTTGATCAGATAATATCTAGCTACTCGAAGTGAGTTCAACTCTTCGAGACTGGTTGAATTACATCCTAGGGTACTGAAGGAACTTGTTGATGTACTCTCGGAACCTCTGTCTATCATGTTTGAGAACTCTTGGAGAACAAGTGAGATGTTGGAAGACTGGAGACGGGCAAATGTTGTCCCTATCTTCAAAAGGGGGGGAAAGGAGGATCCAGGAAACTGTTTATTTATTTATTTAATTTATTTTTGATATTTATATCCCGCCCCTCCTGCAAGCAGCTCGGGGCGGCTTCCAACATTGCAAAAACAGTTATAAAAATATAAAACAATTTTTAAAACATCAACAATTTAAATACTTTAAAACAGGGCCCCACCAATCCAACTTAAAACATTAAAACAATATACAGGGTGGGGGCGATGAATAAAACCCTATCCCCCCTTCCCCCCCCCCCCCCCAAAGGCCTGGGTGAACAGCCAGGTCTTACAGCACTGCCGGAATGACAATAGGCTTGGGGCCAGGCATGCTTCCTCCGGGAGGGAGTTCCAAAGGTGCGGCCCGGCCACCGAGAATGCCCTCTCCATTGTGGCCCCACGCTTTACGCGGGGGACCTCCAAGAAGGCACCCCCGGCCGACTGCAGGAGCTGCTCTGGGGTGTGGAGGGCAAGGCGATCCCTGAGGTACGAGGGGCCCAGACTGTGAAGGGCTTTATAAATCAACACCAAAACCTTGACCAGTTAGCCTGAGATCAATACCTGGAAAGTTACTAGAACAGATTATAAAGCAGCCAGTCTGTAAGCATCTAGAAAGTGGAGTGATTACTAAAACAATGCAGTGATTACTAGATGCCAGCATGGATTTGTCAAGAATAGGTCATGTCAGACTAATCTTATCTCCTTTTTTGATTGAGTTACTAGTTTAGTGGATCATGGGAATGCCATGGACATAACATTTCTTGATTTCAGCAAAGCATTTGACAGAGTCCCCCATGATATCCTTGTTGACACACTTGGTAAAATACAGGTTAGATAATAATACCATTAGGTGGATTTAAAGCTGTTTAAAGAACCATACTCCAAGAACGCTCATCAGTAGCCATCAATATGGAGGGAGGTGTTGAGCAGGGAGCCACAGGGCTCTGTCTTGGGCCCGGTACTGTTCAACATCTGTATTAAAGATTTGAATGAGGGAGTAGAGGGAATGCTTATTAAATTTGCAGATGACACAAAACTGGGAGGGATAGCTAACACCATAGAAGACAGAAATAATAATAATAATAATAATAATTTTTATATCGTGCCCCCCTGCCATGGCACTCAGAGCACTTCATGTATAACAAATTAACACAGCTTTTAATCCTCACAACAACCCTGTGAAGTAGTTTAGACTGAGAGAAGATTGTGACTGGCCCAAGGTCACCCAGTGAATTTCTGGCTAAGGCAAGACTTGAACACCCTACCTCCCAATCCAAGTACTGCATACTTAGCCATTACACACACTGGCTCTCAAAAATTCAAAATGATCTTGATAAGTTTGGAAAACTGGTCTGAAACTAACAAAATGAAGTTCAACAGAGATAAATGTAACTTTCTTCAGGTAAGAAAAATCAAATGTACAAATATAGGATGCAGGATACCTGGCTTGGCAGAGATACATGTGAAAAGGATTTGGGGACTGTAGTTTATCACAAACTGAACATAAGTCAGCAACGTAATGCAGGTGCAAACAAGGCTAATGCATTTTTAGGCTGCATTAACAGAAGCATTGTTTCCAAGTCCTGAGCCTTTGGGGAAGGGAGGGATATAAATGCAAATAAATACCGAGAAGTAATAGTTTCACTCTATTCTGCACTGGTCAGACCTCATCTGGAGTACTGTGTCCAGTTCTGGGCGCTGCACTTTAAGAAGGACATTGACAAATTGGAACGGGTTCAGAGGAGAGTGACAAAGATGGTCGGGTCTGGAAACCAAGTCCTATGAACAAAGGTTGAAGGAGCTGGGTGTGTTTAGCCTGGAGAAGAGAAGACAAAGGGGAGACATTATAGCAGTCATCCGCTGCCTGAAGGGCTGTCGCAGAGAGGAAGGCAAAGACTTGTTCTCTTTTGCCTCTGAAGGCAAGACTAGAAATAATGGGCTCAAATTACAAAAAAGCAGATTTTGGTTAAACATTAGGAAGAACTTCCTAATGTTAAGAGCTGTTCAGCAGTGGAACAAATTGCCTAGGGAGATGGTGGGCTCTGCTTCACTGGAGGCTTTCAAACAGAGGCTGGACAGCCATCTGCTGGGGATGCTGTATGTACGGATTTCCTGCACTGAGCAGGGGGTTGGGCTAGATGACCTTTGCCTTGACTAACTTGTTGAAGAACTTGGTGTTGTCTGCAGATTATCACCTCACTCCTTACTCTCCTTTCTAGATCATTAATGAATACATTAAACAACACCAGTCCCAGTACAGATCTCCGGGGCATTCCACTATTTATTTTTCTCCATTGTGAAAACTGACCATTTAGTCCTACCATTTAACCAGTTATCAATCCACAACAGGACTCTGCCTCCTGTCCCATGACTTGTTCATTTCCTCAAGAGTTTCTCATGAGGGACCTTATCAAACACTTTCTGAAAATCCAGATACACTATTTCAACCGGCTCCCCCTTATCCACATGCTTATTCGCACCCTCCAAAAATTCCAATAGATTAGTGAGACATGACTTCCCTTTGCCAAATCCATGTTGACTTTTCTCAAATAAGCCATGCTTATCAATGTGCCTCGTAATTCTGTTTTTAATAATAGTTTCCACCATTTTGCCCAGCACAGACATCAGGCTCACCAGACTGTAGTTTCCAGGGTCACCTCTGGAGCCCTTTTTAAATATTGGTGTTACATTTGTTACCCTCTGGTGCAGTGGCAGATTTTAGCGATAGATTACAAATTACTACTAGTAGGTCTGCAATTTCATATTTGAGTTACTTCAGAACTCGGGTGTATACCATCTGGTCCTGTTATTATTTAGTTTGTCGATTTGCTCTAGAACCTCTTCCAGAGTCATGTTGATCCGTGACAGCTCTTCCGCTTCATCACCTACAAAGAACAGTTCTGGTGTGTGCAACTCCCCAACATACTCTACCATGAAGACTGAATTAAAGAATTTGTTCAGCTTCTCTGCAATGGCCTTATCCCCCCCTGGTCATCTAATGGCCCAACTGACTCTCTCTAGCAGGCCTCTTGCTTCTGACATACTTAAAGTTTTTATTATTAGTTTTTGTCTCTTTAGCAAATTTCTCTTCACATTTTTTTCATGGCCTGACATTGTTTTTTAATTTGCTAGTGCTTAAGCTCTTTCCTATTTTCCTCAATAGAACGCGCTTTCCATTTTTTAAAGGATGCCTTTTTAGCATCCTTTTGAGGTCATGTTCATCTCCAGTTAAAGCTGTTAGTAGGAGAAAAAAGTGAAAGCGTGACTTAGCAGGAGGATACAGATTAAGCTGAGTGCACTTCATTGGACATGTCCAAACAGCTAGAGCAATAAGCAAAGGATCTAGACTCTGTATTATTTTTTGTAAAGCAGATACCATTACTGCATGTCTCTTCTTGTGGTGGCTGGAGTTTAATGTCCATATGTGTGTTGCAGGAGGGCATGGGACCACTGTCATTCCTGAATTGTCCGATTTAGACTTTGGATGTCTCTACACGTAATGCTTGCCACCATCCCTCAGCCTAATGTGGGGTAAGTAAGTATTATGTACAGTCACTTCAAGCACACATTTTGCCATAGCGCAAATATGGGTTTGTTGTCTGGAACAAATCCTGCTGATTTGAGGAGATTCTCAGCACAACTGATAACAGTGGTGCACATTTAATATTTGTTCAGCCATTGCAATGGGACATTGCTCAGTCAGGCCACCAGTGGATATTCTACTTCCTTTAGGATTAGAAAGCCCACCTGATCTCATGAGCCACTGGGACATTAGAGCCATTTGTCAATTTCACTCCTGAGCTACTGGCTTGATGGGCATGTCAACTTCACTTACCAGCCTCAGCTTGCTGGGCTTGGGATATCTCCCTATTTATTTATTTATTTTTATTTATTTAGAATAAACTTATACCCCATCCCTCCTTCCAAGGCAGCTTGGGGTGGCTAATCATTCATAAAACACAATAAAATACAATAATAAATACAAATACATCATAAAACAATTTCATCCATATGGGGACTGTCAAAGAGTACTTCAAAAGAAAAATACCCTCAAAGCCACCCTAACCCAGTCCCTCCTCCCTCCCATCTCTCTTGCCATAGACCTGGCGGAACAGCCAAGTCTTGGAGATGTCCGGGGCTGCCTGGGCCTCTGCCGGGAGGGAGTTCCACGGTCTTGGTGCAGCCACCGAGAATGCCCTCTCGATAGTCACCCCCCAGAATACCTGGGGGACTTTGAGAAGGGCACTCCCGGCCGACCACAGGGGTCAATCCAGGGCCCAGGGAGTGAGGCGGTCCCGCAGGTAGGTATGGCCTAGGCTTTATAGGGCTTTATAGGTAAGCACCAACCAGGGGCGTAGCAAGGTTGAGAAAGGCCCGGGCTCAAGCCTTAGTTATGGGCCCGTCATGTGCGTGTGTGCAAAGCATGCGCACACGCTCTGAAAGCCCAAAGTGGGCAGGGCTTAAGGGGGGAGGAGGGACTTAAGGGAGGGGAAGGGCCTGCTCATCCCTGGCATCCGTTTCAGCACCCCATGGAACCTTATGGCTGGCAGAGCTCTAGGGAGGGGCTTGTACATTGTAGGCGGAGCCTCCAAAAATCCAGCAACAAAGAGTTTTCAGCATTAAGATGTGATGGGCAGAACATTAGTTTACACTGGGAACTCCTTGCTGCTGAGTAAAACCCTA
>QEPC01010688.1:1781354-1805709 GCA_003113815.1 Sphenodon punctatus
GGGACAGGAGTGAAGGGGCATGGGGCATAGGCTGGGGGGCGGGAGGGATGGGGCAGGTGGGGGGGCACACGCCACTAACCTGAGGCTGGGCCCGGGAGTCGCCATTGCATGGCAGCGGCATTGCTCCCCCAGGGACTCGCGCGCTGTCTCCCTGTGCCCGCAAACCCAGTCCCTGCAGAGTCCGCACTGGGACTGGGTTTGCGGGTGCACAGGGAGGCAGCGCGAGTCCCTGGAGCAACGCTGCCGCGGAGCGTCTGTGGGCAGTTGGTTTTATTTTTAATTTGCCCGCGCTGCGTCCTAGCCCCACCGGGGAGGGAGAGGAGGCGAGCTGCAGCGCTGCACTGCTTTCCCTCCCCGGGGGCCAGGACGCAGTGCCGGCAATATAAAAGGGGGGGAAAAGTTTCCTTATCGCCTGCTGCTTGCTTTCCCCCCCTCTGCAGCTCCTAGAGTGGCGAGGCGAGCCACTCGCCTCGCCACTCTAGGAGTGGCAGGCAGCAACTGCAAGGGTGGCCGGCGGCGGTGGGTGGGCCCCCTCGCTGCGGGGTCATGATGCTCCGGCCGGCTGTGGGCCCCCACAGGCCCGGGCCCGGGTGCCACTGAGCCCCCCTGCACCATGGTAGCTACGCCCCTGGCACCAACCCCTTGAATCAGGCCTGGATGTCTACAGGCAGCCAGTGCAGAAAACAGAACACCGGTGTAATGTGCTCCTGGTGGCCCATCCCTGTAAAGAGACGGGCTGCTGCATTCTGCACTAGCTGTAGTCTCCAAACTGTCACCATGGGTAGCCAGCCCCATGTAGAGCGTGTTACAATAGTCCAGTCTTGAGGTGATGAAAGCATGGATGATGGTGGCCAGGTTGGAGTCTAAGCCATGGCCAAAGCCACAACACCAGATGTAACCGGTGGAGTGTGCTCCTCGCCACAACCTGCACCTGGGCATCCAGGCAGAGTTGGGAGTCGAGGAGCACTCCCAGACTGTGAACCTAGGGAACCAGGGAGGGCAGACGCCATCAGTGATGGGGGATGCCAGCTCCTCTGCCTTCCCCACCAGTCTGATCTCCGTCTTGTCAGGATTCGGCCTCAGTCGTCTTGCCCTCAGCCAATCCCCCACAGCCACCAGACACCGAGTAAGCACTGAGACTGCCAGGACTGGCAGTCAGTTGATGGGCTTTCCCTGGTAGTCAGAGTCCATAGGGTGGCAGCATATACAAGGTGGTAGCATAAACATGGAGCAGTTTGAACATTTGTTCAAACATCTCTGCCATGGGAGGTTGATTTCCCCTGTGGCTAACGTAGAGCAGGAATGGCCAAGAAGCAGATTATAGTCCACTGGTGGATCAATAGCTAGTCTCCAAAAGATAAAAACAAAAGGAGAGGGACCAGCCCCTTGGAGGTTGCCTCTGGAAAGGAAAGCAGTGACCCAGGAAGTGTCTCTAGGGAGAGGGAGGGGCTAGGAGAGTGTCTTCAGTGTGGTAGTGAAGGCTCTCTCTCAGGGAAGTGCTCCTCTCCACTCCTGAGACCAGTTGCCAAGGTGCACTAGAGAAGGGAGCCAGCAGGATGAGTCCAGGCATGGAGCACTGGAATCAGCGGGAGCGGTGGCAGACACCTGGATCAAATGGCGCACATGATCCACAAAGTCTGGCCACCACTGGCATAGACACACCTAAAACCTTCCTTCCTTGTTTGCAATTTATTAAGTGCCCAAACCACCACTAAGCAGCTTGGATGCAACCTGTGGCCCCTTTCCTAACATAAACTCTTCTCTTGGCACTTTCTCCTGGACTCCTTCTCTGAAGCAAGCGTACTCCCGGGGGGGGGGGGGAGGCTGATGGACCTTATAACAGTTACCTCCCTCCCACCCTCCTCCGTGAGAGAGCCTGGGGAGTTAGACCTATGAACACGATAGGTAGGTAGGTATGGTATCCTCTGGTCCAGGATGGTAATTGTATAATAGTCCCTAAATTTACATGGGGAGTTGAGAGTTCTGTCTGGCCCCTAGGAGTGCTAAGCCTCCCTCTAGAGAGGGAAAGTGGTGTAACTGGATTTCATAATAAAAAGCTGTTTTATAGAAGCAGAACCTGGCTGTTATGTGATCTGGACGGAACAGGTGGCCAAGAATGTTAGGGGTGAAATCTGAATCTTGACTTGGCAGCTTCTAAATGAGGTGAGGCAAAAGGGAAGGAAGAAACTGGCAAAGGGCTCTAACAACGGGTACAAAGAAGGCAGAGGTGCTTTAATATTGACCTATTTAGATTTGGTCTTCAAAGAGGTTAATTGTGATCAGAGCTTCTACACTATTAGGGGAAGGGATTGGTTAAGTATTACTTACATAATTCAGACTTATTCAGTTCAGTAGGACCTGATGGAATTCATCCTGGCATACTAAAGGAACAGGCAGAAGTAATTTTAGAACCGTTAGCAATGATTTTTTAGAGTTTCTGGAAAACCATCAAGGTCCCATAGAACTGGGGAAGGCCAAACATATTGTCTGTCTTTTATAAAATGGGGGAAAGAAGGACCACTGAATTAAGACCAGCTAGCCTAACTTCAAGTGTTGGAACAAATTACCAAACAATTCATAAGTGCTCAGAAGCTAATAGGGTGATAAATAGTGATAAATTTATCAGATAAATCTGATTTGTCAGAATTAAATCATGCCAACCTAACCTAATTCTCTTCTTTGACTAGGTGGCCTAGTGGAATAAAGGGGGAATAAAGTAGATGCTATATATATTGACTGCAGAAAGGCATTTGAGACAGTTGCTTGTGAGATTCTCCTAATCCATTTAGGGAAATGTGATCTGGATGGAACTACTACAAGGTCTTACTCAAAGCATTCATGGGCCATTGTCCAACTGGGAGGAGACAAGAAGCGACGAAGGTTGGGCGAGTGATCTCCCCACCCCAATAACTTAATATAATTGATCTCTCTGCTAGCAGAACACACCTAGTGGATAAAGTGTTGGACTTAGATTCTGGAGACAATGGTTCAAATCCCATTTTAGCCATGAACTCACTGGATGGCCTCGAGCAAGTTATCTTTCAGCCTCAGTTCTTCATCTGTAAAATGGGAATAATAATGGCCTACCGCACACAGGATTATTGTGAGGGTGAACTAGGTAAGGATTGTAAAATGCTTTGAACATTGAAAGTGCTGTAGAAATTATTAAACAATTTCAAGGGTGGCATCTTTGAGTTATAAATCTCCTTTGGGGAGCAAACTAGTAGAAATACCTTTTGGTTTTGTGGGTAGCCTCACTTTTTGTTGTTTTGTATATTCTGTTATCAAACTTGGAAATAGCATGGACCTGGGAGGGATTGCTAACACTTTAGAGAACAGGATTAGAATTCAGAATGGTCTGGGTATATTGAAGAATTGCAGCCTGATCTTCAAAGTGTTGTGCTGACACAATACCAGTTGAAATTTATTTAAATTTATATTCTACCTTTGCTTGAAGACTTAGGGCAGGGAACACTATGTTAAAAATATTTGCAATAAAAATACATAAAAGCATATGAAGAAATCATGTCTCTGCTTGCCAAAAAGAAAGGTCTTACATTGCCTCCGGAACACAAGCCTTAGGACATGATTCGCAATTCACTTACTCCGAAGATGTAAATGACTTCTTTGAGTAATAGATCGTGGCCTTAGTCCTTAATCAACAAGATGAAATTTGATAAGGAAAAATGTATAGGGCTACACCTAGGAAAGGTAAATCAAATTTATACAAACTGGAGGATCAGTAGTGAGGCAGTAGTTATGTGATGGTCCATTTGGGAGTTATCGTTGATCACAAATTGTACAAATGAAAGAATACGATGCTGTTGCAAAAAAAGTCAGTTGTCATCTGGGGATATATTAGCAGGAGTACAGATTAGTAAGTAAGAAGTGGGGTGTAATAGTTCTGCTGTGTTCAAGAGGGACACCTGTGCCTTCCAGGAACTCTCAAATATAATGGCTAATAATTCTGAAATTATTTCTACTTGTTCCTTTAATCCCATCAGGCCCTGATGGTTGTGAACACTGGTCAGGCCTCAGCTTGGGACACCACACTATAGAAAAGATGTAGACAAATTGGAGGGGTTTCAAAGGAAAGCAGTAATTATGTTAAACGGTCTCGAAAGCAAGTCCTATGGGAAGAGGCTGAAAGAACAGGGTAATTTTAGTCTTGAGAAGACTGAGGGATATAAGTTTGCAATAAAGGAAATAAGGATCAGTTGTTCCCTTTGGCTACTAAGGATAGGGCAAGAAATGTATTTATTTAGTTATTCAAATGTTTATCTTGCCCTTCCCATTAAGGCTCAGGGTGGCTAACATAATATAAAAACAGCTAAAAAATCCCCACCCGCCCCTAACTCCACCACATAATCCCACTAAATCCTGTCCCAGTGTGCCAAACACCTGGCCAAACAAAAAGGTCTCATATTGCTTCCGGAAGATTAACAGGCTCAGGCTTAGATGGTTCTCCAAGGGGATGGAGTTCCATAATTGTGGGGCAGGCACTGAGAACGCCTCTCTGCGTGCCCTTGTGGAAACTTCACGGGAAAATGGTACCCACAAGACAACGCTCCCAGCTGACCTCGGAGGCTGTGATGGAACATGAGGGAAGAGGTTGTCTTTTAGATACTCAAAATAAATAAATAAATAAATAACAGCTTAAGCGGCAGGAAGGAAGACTTAGGTTAATATCAGGGAAATTTCTTCCTACAAGAGTGACTTGGCAGTAGAAAAGTTACCAAGGGAGTTTGTAAAATCTCCACTATTGGAAGATTTTTTTTAAAAAAGACTGGATAAACATGTGGTACGGATAATTTAGGTTTAATTATGGGCAGACAGGGAGTGGGCTAGATGACCTCGCAGTATGTTCAAGACTTTCTGTGATTCTCAGCTGAAATAATAAATGAGTCCCTGACACTCAAGTGAGACCTTGGGGACTTAGCCTATGTGGGTGATTGTGAGTCTATTTCCTTAGAAGGGTCAGCCCATTGCCAGGTAATCCAGAAACAGCATTAGCATTCACTTCTCTTCCAGCTATCAGTGTATGGGAATTTGGAGCACCTGCCCCAAGCTCTGCTGGTGGCAGTACTCCCCGCCTCAAGCCAAGCGGCTTCACCCCCTGCCTTGCGATGCCCATTTTCACCATGCTGTCAGTCATCGCCAGAAATCACCATGATGTCTCTGGGTGGTTCCTGCTGTAATTTCCAACCGTAAGCAGCAATCACAGACTCCTTTTACGAAAGCCCCACTCCTTTTCAAAAAATTAAAACTGCTGTGCAGAGTTCTCAAATGAACAGAGCAGTTTTACCAATTCTTCCCATAGAAATATCGGCCCAGATAACATGTGACAAAGAGAAGCTGTAAGAGAGAGGGGCTACCTCTCTTCCTGTATTAATAGCCTTTTTGTTCTTGGACAGCAATTAGTATCCTAATCCTAACTGAGGCTACGTAAACTGAAGTAACTAGTTTGATTTAATTAAATTGAAGTCACTATTCCCCTTCAGTAGTGTTATGCTGAACATCGTAAACCCAAGTAATATTGCGTCAGTGTCCTCCTTAGCTGACCAGGATAGTATTTCGTTGGTGGGTCAGATACGTGGAGAAGGGAAAGTACCCATATGGATCCTACTCATGTGTAGCAATTTCAGCTAGAGCCTGGAGCTTGATACTTTCATTTTGGCTCCGACTTGTTTTCTTTGGCACCTTCTATTACAATGTTAGTCTTACAAGATAAATGGCCCAGTGGCTGGCTCTCACTAGTACTTGCCAAAGTACAAGCAGTGGGTTTTTCTCCTGCCTGACTGCTGTCTATAGGCTATTTACAAGCTAAGAAAGCTGTTTAACAGCGGGTTCTGGACAAAACTTTTCAAGCCGATTTGACTATTGTTAAGGCCTCTAGATCCTCCCTTCATTATGCCCTGATTGCAAATCCGTCATCTTAGCCAATGCCTTCTTTGAGTTACGATCTGAATGCCCACTCACGGAAACTCTTTGCTTGGATGAGATTTAACTCTTTTCCCTCTGCAGTTTTGGAGGGACGGTTTCAGGGAATACCCTTTGAAAACTGTTATTGCCCTGGATGTGAGGGAGTGGTCGAAACTGCTGTGCATATTTTAGTTGAGATTGTGTATTATATGCTGTTTGTTTGTCCAATTTTTTGAGACCTATTCTAAATAAATTCCCGGGTAGAGATCTTGATTTCTATTTGCAGGCTCTCCTGTCTGATGAGTGCTCTTATGTCACCTATTTGGTAATTAAATTTTTGTCAGCAGCGTCCAAGAAAAGAAAGCGGTTCATTGAATCTTAAGGGCATATTTTAATTGCTGCAATGGATTATGAATGTCTATTTTTAGCTGTATTTCTTATTGTGATTGTGCGGTACTGGCTTCTTGCCCTATAACAATTTTGAATGAGAGTTGTAATTAAGCTTACTCTTGTTGAGGGGAATAGGATTGCTGCTATTGATCTGGGAAGGAGCAAGACCATTTGTGATTAGCTTTTATGTATTGACATTTTGCTGATTATGCGTAGGGGTCTGGCTTGGTTGCGCCATCGCTCCGGGGAAGAGCAAGAATATTTACTCCATTTATGTATTTGTATGCATGCCTATTTGTGTCGTATTTGTTGTATATGTTTCTTTTAGGCCAGGGCGTAAGCTAGTGCCTTAATTAGTGCCTTAATAAATTAACCAAACAACCTCCTTAGCTGAGATGTAATGATCACCGAACAGAGGTCGATGCTCTCACACTGATAAGTGTTCACATGAACAATTACTTCAAAATACAAGCCGAAGGGAATTATGCCATCCTAATTTTTTTAGGAGTACATACTTCTCTTCCTACTACTTTGGTTTAGCACTCTGTTAACACTTCAGGAATAAAACAGAAGTAAGGCCCAACTACATTGAATTAAGTTTGTTGGAATGTGGCCTCTATTTCACCAATGAGCACCAGTAATGTAGTAGAGTCAAAATGGAGTCCTGGTCTGTGACTGGGCTCCTAAGCACTGCTAAATACATATAATAATAATAATAATTAATAATAAGTAATCAAATCAAATGTATTAGTAGTGTAGCCAAGAGGACATTGCCAAAAGACTATAAAGTCTCAAGACACTCTAATACACAAACATAAAAAGAGTAAATAACAATAGTACATACAATCAATAAGTAGTAAAAAAACAAACCCAATCCTTTTCTAAAATAATCTCATATATCAAAACATAAAGTCTATCACAGGACACTTTCCAACCAGAGACTACAGCAATATTTGGTCTATAGAGATTTAAACTTCAGGAAATATTCCCTCTTATTGAAGGCCTGAACCAGAAATTTGGATACCACATAAGTAAAGTCTGAAGATAAATTGGGCAGGAAAATTAAAAGAAGTTCTGAGATTGCTCTGTCTAGGTATCTGTCCAAAAAGGGTGCCAAATATTGCAGTCTTAGAGCTTGATAAAGCTTACATTCAAAAAGAACATGCCCCACAGTTTCGACTTCAATTTCGTCAAAGGGGCACAAATGTTGGCCAAATGGTATGGCTAAATGACATCCTTCCAGAACCATCGTAGGCAAGGTATTGTCTGGCTAAAAAAAAATAGTTTAGCGTGAATAGGCATAAGATGGTAACGCCAATAGGAAGCCATTTTCCCTTGTGCTGGAGCCAAGGCAAAAAAAGAACCTAATGAGGGGGTTGCGGCGATCAAAGATAAATCCGTTTGGTGGGCAATATCATTCAGTCTGGCAGATAATTTCGCTTTGGCAGCATCAAATCTCCTGCCATAACAGTAGGATAAGAAAAATCCCAATTTTTGTACCTGCTGATTCATGGTCTGTGACCATGAGGATTGGAAAGAATCTTTTGCAAGATGTCTAAAAAGCCCAGGCTGATCAGAGATATTCACTCTCAGCCAAAGATGGATGGCATATCTTAGTGCCATAGTATTCCAGTTTAGTTGGCCTAATTCAGCCCGTATTGCCGCTGAAGGAATTCCGATTGGAGTTTGAAGAATACTCAAGAATTGCATTTGTATGCTGTCTAGATTAAAAGGACAGATAACTGCCCAGATTGCTGCCCCATGTAGAAATTGTGCACTGATCTTTGCGTTGAATACCTTTATAGCCAGTATTACCCTATTGTTACTCTTCTTGTGGAAAATTCGCAAAATGGCACCTTTTATGCCCAAGGCTTGATTGAGGGCCATCTTAAATTGATCCAACTACCTGAATTTTGAAAATTTACCCCCAAATATTTATATTGATTAACCTGCTGGATTAAGTGGGAACCTAAAGTCCAATTATAAGTCTTCCTTTCCTTGCCAAAAACCATGACTGTTGGTTTACAGTAATTAATTTGAAGTTTGTTTTTATGTCAGTAATCTGACAAGGCAACCAGTTGTTTCCTTTACCCTTGCCATGTCTGAGAAAGTAATACCGTGTCGTCGGCATATAGTAGAACTCCGACAAAATGGGAAGCCAACTTTGGAGGGCAGAATTTTGGAGTCGAAACTCTCGGCACCAAATCATTTAGAAAAAAATTAAACAAAAATGCGGCTAAAGTACAACCCTGTCGAACGCCAGTTTGAGTAGGAATCCGCTCGGTAAGATGACTAACAAGTAATCTTATTTCTACTGTCTAGTAGAACGTACCTAATCTAACTTCAGGGCTAGGGTAATCATACCTTTTGAAATGGATAATAGGTTCCAGTTTTGACTGCATGTGTTAGCTGCTTTGAAGTTTTTCCCTTTTAGTACCAATATCACAACATGAACAAAATATGAAATGTGCATAACTGAAAGATGACCCAAATGTGCAGTCTTCTTCAGATCTTGGAGGGACATAGTTTAAAAAGAACGTGCTTTGATGGATTTTGATAGTGTTCCCCAAGCTAAAAGTTATCTTTTGAAGACTTGCAAGTCTGCTGTTTACATAAGTTCTAATAATTCTACCTAGGAAGTCAAAAAGCTGGCTTTGAATTCAAGTTACCCACTACCAAGCAGAGATCACCCAGCCGGATAAAGTACAGCCAATGTCAAACACACTGTGCTAAACAGAAATGTTATCCTTTTTGTTTTTACGGAGGATCCTAATAAACAAACCTTTGTTTTTTCCAGCCAAATGCAGTTACTTGCCGTGTGGAAGATGAAGCTGCCTCATTCATTTCTCCCTGCCTTTCAGAAGTTTATTTCTAATGGTCTGTTGGAATGAGTCTTTAAGGGCTATGGAAAAATTGCTGCTTCTATAGCCTTCAGTCCGATTATTCGGACACAGGGGACTGATCTCCCCCACGTCCACTAGGAAGCAGCACAGACTTTCAACTGGGCATGTGCGGGAGATCGCGCCGTCGCTTTCCCAGTTGAAAGTCTGCCTCCGGTCCTACAGGACGTGCAGTAGGGGTGTTCTGCACCCATTCAGACTTTCTTGCTCCTTCTCTCCCTTAAAGATAGGGGGCCTTTCAGTTCTTGCACTAGACAACAGCGTCAGCGGCTCACCCACTTTTCTTTCTCTCTCGGTGCCGGCTCCTGAGTATGACCCAGGGCCGTCTGGCTGTGAGGCGATCGACCGACTGGGTACGAGCCTCCTAATCAGGAGCCCTGGCATGGCGGAGACCCCCAAGACACTCAGGGTAGCGCCCTCCGGACCATGGCTCGCCGACAAGGCCCCACTTCACCTGGGTATGAAAACGAAACTGCACCACAGCTTACAACTCAGAACGCGGCCCCCACAGAGTCGGAGGAGCCGTGCAACAGATCCAAGGCCGGGACGGAGGAGGCAGCCACTTCTGCCTCCTCACAAGTAAGAGGGACACCGCCCCCCCCCCGCAGACCCGTTTCAGCAACTCCAGCTGGACGTTTTACGATCGATGATGGGCACCCTAGCCCGTATAGAGGGGAACCAAAAGAGGGCTCAAAAGTATGAACGGCCCCCTTCCCCCCCCCCCCCAAAGTCTTTAAGGGTTCCTCGCAGGCGGCTGGCAAGGGCAAGCATAAAAGCATCAGGAAGCCTCCACGCAAACATTCTCTCAGGGACCTGCTTGGCTCCTCGGAGGATGAGCACCAGGGTTCCCCGATGGAAGAGGGGAAACTATTGGACTTGGGTTCAGGTACAGATACCACCCCTCGGCCCCCCTCCAAACGACGCAGGAAGGCCGCACGTGATAAATCCTCACAACCCATGGCCTCTTCCTCCTCCAAGACTTCAGGTTCTAACTTGGGGGACTGTTCCTCTGGGAACATGGACACCCCCAAATGGGAGGCAATCCTTTCTAGCAGACCCAAGGAAATGGGCAGAGAGCTTCCCTCCGAACAGGGCCCAGGCGCCTAAAGAGAGCACAGAGGGTGCTGAACATCACTCCAAGTACCCCTAAGAAAGGGGACTCTGACACTACCTCTGATGACGAGGTTTCAGACAGAGACTATCTCCCCAAGCGCCATAGCCAGTCCAAAGGGGTTATCCTGGACAGGTCATTTGAAAAAATAATTAGGGCCCAATGAAAGCAGCCCACTAAGTTCTCCAAGCTGTCTAAAGTTCAGCAATCCCTCTACAGCTTCACTAAGCAGAGAGACCCTATATTCAAACCCCTCAAGGTAGACGCGGCAGCTGCCTCTCTTGCCCGCCAGTCCATATTCCCCTCAGAAGGGAACCTCCTCCCTAGGGACCCCACGGATAAGGGAATAGAAATAGGGCTTCGCAAAAAGCTACGAGGCATTGTCAAATACTGTGCAAATGGCTACGGCTGCTTTGTACACCTCTAGAGCCATCATGAAGTGGTTCAAGCTGGCTAAGAACCCCAAAATATCTGCCCCCCTGTCCCGCAAGCTGGCCACTAATGCGACCTTGGCCCACGCATTCCTAATCGATGCATCCATGGACATTGTTACCTGGGCTGCCAGAGGTATGGCAGCGAATGTAGCAGCCAAGCGCCACCTATGGCTGTGTTCCTGGTGCACAGACTCACACGCCAAGAACCTCCTAGTAAACAGCAGGTTTAGAAGTTGCAAGCTGTTTGGCCCCGCCTTGGATAAGGCACTGACTGATGCCTCCAACAAGGACAAGAAACATTCTCTCACTCAGGTGCAGGCATTTAAAAGCTTTTTTCACTCATTCCAGCGCCCCCAGCAGGGGTTTCGAAGGAGCTTTCCCTCTAACAATACCTGGAACACCCAGCCTCACGGCAGAGGGCACAGAGGACATGGATCCAAGACCAACAGGCCTGCACCCCACTCTAATTACACCAGACAGAACGGGTCGCCGTCACGCAAGCTGGACTCTTGACTGCTCTGCACCCTTCTCCCTCATCTCCGCACGTCTTGGAGGAAGGCTCCTGAATTTCGCCCATTGGTGGGACCAAGCCACCCCGGACGACTGGGTAAGACAAACCGTTACATGGGGATACTCCACTGAACTCAAGTGCAGGCCAAGGGAGTTTTTTCACGTCTCCCCTCTCTCCCGCATCACCACCAAATGCTCAGCTATGCGCCACGAAATCAACAGACTACATCACATAGGAGCCATAGAAAGGGTGCTGTGGCACGAAAAAGGAAAGGGACTCTATTCAATTCTCTTCTTAGTACAGAAGAAAAATGGAGAATGGAGAGCTATCCTCAACCTCAAGCGTCTCAACAAATCTATCCGGTTGCAAAGGTTCAAGATGGAAACTCTGGCCTCCATCTCCCTAGCCATCTCGAAAAATGATTGGCTCACCTCATTGGATCTCAAAGACGCTTACCTCCGTATACCCAGTCTCCGGCCCCACCGCCAATGGCTAAGGTTTGCCTACAACAACCAGCACTGGCAATACCAAGCCCTCCCCTTCGAATTGACAACTGCCCCCTGAACATTCACCAAGGTCCTAATCCCACTCGTGGTGAACCTGCGACTAGAGGGCATAGCCATATTTCCCTATCTAGATGACCTGCTCATCCGGTCCCCATCCAGGGAGCTTGCGCATGCTCATCTCCAATGCTCCATCACCTACCTGGAATATCACGGCTTTCAAATCAACTGAGACAAGAGTCACCTCACACCAACTCAACCTCTAGCGCACCTAGGGGTGATATTTGACACCACCCTAGACAGGCTGTTCATAACAATCCCACGCCAGTGCAAAATCCTAGAGCTCATAGCATCGACACGGACAGCCCCGCGCACTTCTTTGCAGACACTAGCGTCTCTCCTGGGCACCTTGATCTCCTGCATACGCCACCTTCAATGGGCGAGGTTTCATGTGTGCCCGCTCCAATGGTTGCTGCGCCCGTGGCAGGCTCACATAATCAACAGCTATCCGGCCTATCTCACAGTCCCACCCGAGACACAACACTCCTTCAAGTGGTGGGAAGCCCCCCACCGCTTCCTTCAGGGAGTTCCCATAACAGAACCATCCAGGGTCATACTGACAACAGACGCCAGTCTCTCAGGCTGGGGAGCCCACCTGGGGGCCAACATTGCTCAGGGGTACTGGACAGTCGCAGACACCAGCCACAGCATCAATTGGCTGGAGCTCAAGGCCATTCAGCTGGCCCTCCAACACTTCCTCCCCCACCTGAAGGGACACCATGTGTTGGTCTGCACAGACAACACCACAGCGATGGCCTATATCAACGATCAGGGGGACTTTCGTTCTCCATCGCTCCACAGGGAAGCATTGCGACTCTTTCACTGGGCAGAGTCTCACCTACTCTCCCTCACAGCCCTTCACATAAAAGGTGTAGACAAGGTGGAGGCGGACTGGCTGAGCCACCAAAGATAGATCCTGGGGAATGGTCCCTCAGTTCCTCAGCATTCCAGTGCATATTGCAGAGATTCGGCGGTCCGATTCTCCACCTTTTTGCCCCTCCAACCAACTACAATTTGCCTTGGTGGTTCAGCAGACGTCCTCATCCCAAGGACTGAGGCCCTTGATGCGCTCAGCCAGCAGTGGCCGACGGGTCTCTTGTATGCCTTCCTGCCATTTCCATTTCTCAGCCGGGCAATTCGCAGATGCAAACACCAATGGGCCACCGTCATATTTGTAACCCTGTTCTGACCCCGCAGACCCTGGTTTACAGACCTGCTCACCCTGTCCTGTGGAAACCACCTCCGATTGCCAATCTCTCCAGACCTCCTTTCTCAGGGACCTCTCCTTTACCAACAACAGAGTTTCTGAAGCTGACCGCATGGCTATTGAAACCTTAGCCCTACGAAGTCTGAGCTACTCAGATGCAGTTGTACACACTCTTTTAGCCTCTAAACGAAAGTCAACTCAACACATCTATCAATGTACCTGGGGAGTGTTCGTGAATTGGTGTCGCTCCAACCAGGTGCCCCCTCAGTCACCCTCCATAGGCCAGGTCCTCCAGTTCCTTCAGGAGGGGCTAGAGAAGGGACTCTGCCCCAATACTCTTTCCAGGCAACTGGCTGCGCTAGATAGTACCCTGGGGGCCTCCGGAAAACCCCGTTTTTCAGCCCACCTTGACATACGCCAATTCATCAGGGCTGCCTGTAAACTCCCCCCCCCAGTGGTACACAGGTTCCCCTCCTGGAACCTCAACATGGTTCTCAAGGCCCTCACTGACCCTCCTTTTGAGCCACTTGACCAGGTCTCCCTATTCTTCCTCTCCATCAAAGTAACCTTTCTGATAGCGATCACTTCTGCTAGACGAATATCTGAAATTGGGGCCCTGTCTGCCGACCCTGCCCTCTGCTAATTCAAAAGAGATTCGGTCACCCTCCGTCTTGACCCCTCCTTCCTCCCAAAGGTTTCCTCCCTTTTCCACATGTCTCAGGACGTGGTCCTACCCTCCTTCTGCCCTAAACCCTGCCATCGACTGGAAAGGCTATGGCATACATTAGATGTCCGAAGGGCCCTCAAAAATCTACCTTCACAGATCTGCCCCCTTCAGGCGATCCTCAGGTCTCTTAGTAAGCTACCATCCGTGCCACAGAGGCGAAAAGGCCTCCAAGACAGTTATATCCGGATGGATCTCGACCTGCATTGCTGAGGTGTACAAAGCCTCCAGCTTGTCACCTCCTAATCCTATTTGGGCTCGTTCCACCTGGGGAGCAGCTGCTAACTGGGCCTTCTGCTCCCGGGCCCTGCTTGGTGAGATATGTAGGGCAGCCACCTGGAAAAGTCCACATACTTTCACTAAGCACTACAAAATTGACCTGTTCCAATTCGCTGAGACCGCCTTTGGCTGTCGGATTCTACAGGGGGTGATGGGTCTCATTGACCTTATGTCCCTCCCTGCCGAATAGATATACTGCTTTGGTAACTCCCTGTGTCCGAATAATCGGACTGAAGGCTATAGAAAGGGCAATTGGGATTCTTACCTGTGAATTGCCCTTCTGTAGCCTTACAGGGAGATTATTTGGCCCCCCCTGGGCTACTTGAGTTATAGTTCTCCTGTTCTGGCCAAGGAAGGCCACTGGTTGTCCCCTCCGGGGTCCCGTTAACCTACCCCCTAGTGGGGGAGTGTTCTGTTTATTGGTTATTACAGATGCTGAATTCTTTGGCTTTGATACACCTGGGAAAGTGAGGGTGCGATCTCCCATGCATGCCCAGTTGAAAGTCTGTGCTGCCCCCTATTGGACGTGGGGGAGATTGTTCCCCTGTGTCCTAATAATCTCCCTGTAAGACTACAGAAGGGCAATTCACAGGTAAGAATCCCAATAGCCCTATCCTTTCTATAAGTGTGCTCACAGTCCTAAAAAGCTGTCAGTCCAGCCTTCAAAGTACTCTGTTGTTGCAAGCCCCATTGAGACTACCCATATTTCACTTGTCCAGATCATTAATTCATTATGGACAAACAGAAAACTGTCCCAACCAGTATCCTATACGCTTGATGCTTCACGTGGGCTAATTTCCCAAAGTTGAAATAGTTCATGAGCAAAATTGGTTGAGGAGAAAGTAATTGTCAGGGAAATGAGAACGACAATTTCGAGTTGTTTAAGAAGAGTTTCTTAGATGAGCAAAATGCCACAATCACAAGAGAGGGCTGCTTTGGTTAAAACCCACTTGGCTGAGAGGAGAACTGAAAGCAGCAACTAGAAATGAAAAACTAGTAGCATATGATGGAAAGGGGAAAATGAGAAGTAGAGCGCAGGCATTATAAATATGAAGTTAAAAAAATTAAGGGAAGCTAAAGACAATTAGCAATAAGAAGGAATTTTAAAAGAATATCAGGTGCAGCAGAAATCTTTTCAGTCGTATAAAATCATTCATTGACAGAGATGTTTTATAAATATTTCTGATCTTCATTTAGGAAGAAGCAGAACGATGCATTCATTTCATATGATGATGATGAACTTTCCTGTTCCAGCTTTAACTAGGGAGGAAGTTAAACTGCTTTGACTAGGAATAAACATTTTGAAATCGACAAACCCAGATCACTTGCACTCAAGAGCTAGCGGAGGAGTTCTCTGGACCATTCACGTTGATTTCTGGACCAGGGTGGGCCTTAGAATTTGCAGGGTCCAAGGTGAAGATAAAATTTCAGGGCCTCTGGTGGCCCTTCCCTGTGGCCCTTCTCCCTCTGGGGGAGGGAGGTGGTCATATTTGGTCATACATGGGGCCCTAGAGGTGGTCATATTTGGTTCCTCGCTGGTAGGAAGTGGGCCCCCACATTCTGTCCCGGTGAAAATGGAGACCACTGTGAGAAGTAGAGAAAAGAGTGGGGCCTGGGACAGTTACTCCAGGTCACCCTGTGATAAGGCTAGCCCCTGCTCTGAACCATTCTCCAAAAAACTGGAAGAAAACTAGTATCCTGCTATTATTTAAGAAGGGCAAGAAAGACCCTAGTAATTACAGGCTGGTTACCATGACAACAGTCCTATGTAAAATAATGGAAAAGGCCATACCTCTAGAAAAACAATACTACAAGCCAACCCTACAGAATGGGGGACTGTATTCTGGGATGCAGTAAGTTAAGTCTTTTAAGCAGCATAGTGGATGAAAAACTGAACAGACCTGTCAGCGTGATGTTGTGGCCAAAAGGGCTTTTATCTCTCCTTCACTTCATTAAAGGCTGTTTTCTATCTCAAGAAGTAGTCTTTAATTCTTCAAGAAGTTTTGGATCTCTAGAAATATTTACTGAAGAATATTTGCACTCTTGAGGCTGCATTCCTAGGAAGAGTCATAGAACAACATTTTCAGCCTTAATTCCAGTGGGAGACGCTATGCGTTGGCCTGGCAGTACAGCTGAGAGGTGTCTCTGGTTTTGCTCCAGGTGTTGGGGCACGTAGCTCCAAAATCCCAACAGGGAGAGTCATTGCGGTTCCCTCTTCTCTTTTAATTTAGGATCTTAGTCCTGAGGTTGTGATTTTCATGGCTCCTGATGCAGCCTGTCATTGGCAGTCTCAGCAGCTCCTCTGTGTGTTTTGTGGATTTTAAAACTGCAGCTCTAGTCCATATCATTGTGCTTGGACCTGCATGAAAGTGATCCTCCCTGACAAGCTGTCTCCACTGGGAACATGGACACTAGCTTACTCAAGGCATTTGCCCTCCAGACCTTCAAAGCAGACCCTATGCTAGGCTGACAGGGAGCAACAGAGAAGGATGGGGGTCAGATTTTGGGTGCTCACCACAGGTGTAGCAGCCAATGGCAGTAATTGGATGCTTGTCCGACAGTTCCTTTGCCATACAACCCACCCCTAAATGTGAATAGTGGTTTTACAATGAGGGACAATATATTTAAACATTTTTATTCAATTTTACCTACTTCCCATCAATATTTTACAAATCTTGGGACACCAGACAAGTTCCAGAGGGCTGGGGGATAGTGTGCCAGTATTGGATTGGCCAAATGGAACGAGCTAGCCAAGGAGCCTGTCACTGATTCTGGGCAAGATCATGGAAAGGCAGAGATGGGCTGTACGAAGTACAGAATTAAAGCTTGGAAACAACATTAATGAAAATCAGCCTGGTTTGATGGAAATCAGGTTTGCTTATCAAACGAACTATTTATTTATTTATTTTTAGAATTTTGCTACCCTGCCCCTCCTGCCACAGGCAGCTCGGGGCTGCTTACAATTTGCAAAAAATTAAAACAATTCAAAAACAGCTAAAAGGAGGACAGAAAGAAAAATCCCTACCCAACAACCCACCCCCTCATCCATCTCACCTGCCAAATGCCTGGCGGAACAGCCAGGTCTTACAACTTCTCCAAAAAGAGGGGAGATCTGGGGCCAACCGGCCCTCCACCGGAAGGGAGTTCCACAGCCGTGGTGTGGCCACCGAAAATGCCTTCCCCTGCATGGCCCCCTGGAAGACTCAGGGGACCTCAAGCAGGGTGCCCCCAGATGACCGCAGGGGTCAGTCCAGCACCCGAGGAGTGAGGCGGTCCCACAGATAGGTAGGGCCTAGGCCATTTAGGGCTTTATAGGCCAAACCCAACACTTTGAATCGGGCCCAGAAAACCACTGGCAGCCAGTGCAGAGAGTAGAGCACTGGTGTAATATGCTCCCGGCGGCCCACTCCTACCAGAAGGCGGGCCTCTGTATTCTGCACCGGCTGCAGTTTCCAAGCTGTCACCATGGGTAGCCCCATGTAGAGCACGTTACAGTAGTCCAATCTGGAGGTGATGAAAGCATGGATGATGGTGGCCAGGTCAGAACCTGAGACAAACGTCCGAAGCCGTCACACCAGATGTAATTGGCGAAAGGTACACCTCGCCACAGCCTCCACCTGGCATCCAGGCGGAGCTGCATGTCAAGGAGTACCTCCAGATTCCGTACCTGGGGTACCAATGGAGGGCAGACCCCGCCAATAACGGGGGCCACCATCTCCATTGCCTTACCCACCAACATCACCTCCGTCTTGTTGGGATTCAGCCTCAGTCGGTTAGTCCTCATCCAGTCTCCCGCAGCTGCCAAACACCAAGTAAGCACTGAGACTGCAGGGCTTGGGTCTGTTGAAAAAGAGAGATATAGCTGGGTGTCATCAGCATAACTAGATACAATTTTAATTAGATCATACAGTGGATTGACAAAGGTAACTTTGTTCTCCTAATTTACCTAGACTTTTGCAAGGCATTTGGCATTGTCCCATGTGATATTCTGACTAAAAAGTCAGCATTATAAAAATTAAAAAAATGTGTGGCTCAAATGAAATGGATTCCAACCTGGCTAAGTTTTCAAAGTACAGTGTAACATCACTGGAACAGGCACAGGAACCAATTTTTCCAATTGGAATCAGCCCTAATGTTTTAGCATCATTGATCCACCTACAACTGCAGCCAGACCCAGACCTCCTCTGCCCCATCGCAAGACCCTACTCGGGGCTTGCAATGTGGAGTAGGGGGTGCAACTGATATGACGAACATCCTGATGTAAGGAATGTTTTTCATGGTCCCATGGTGGCTCATTACACTGAAGTTATATTTAATTGTTTAAATTTATATCCTGCCCTATCCTGAAGACTCATGGCACTTAACATAAATTAAAAAGTAAAAATCCCATATAAAAATATATAATCCCTTGCCCCCCCAAACCCTATTTCCACCCACCAGAAACCCAGCCAAATAAAAAGGACTTACATTGCCTCCAGAAAATGCTCAGGCCCAGGCTCTGACAAATCTCATGGGGAAGGGAGTGGCCTTGAAGTATAGGAATGTACTACCAATTTAAAAAGTGTTAAGTGAAACAATATATAATTTAAAATATTTAATAGGAAAAGCATAGCAATAAAAATTGAGTTGATCACACACCCAGCCACCCCTAGCCACAAATGTTGACACTATCATTAATTCCTTTCCTTCTGCAGTCCTCTAGGGGCGTTAGAACATATCTGCCCCTGTGGGATGGGATTGGTGGAATCCATTAATTTGTGAATTGTATAAGGATTTGTGTCATAAACTAAGAGATTTCCTGGAAGGTCCCCTGATGAATATCTAAGGATACTACTAAGTCATAATTTTCCAAATTTTACATCGGTGTCCCGCTTTTTGGCAGCAGCTGTCAAAAAACACCAGATTTTTGTTTGTTCTATGGGCTCAAGGGGCTTTTAATCGGTGGTGTTAAATAAGTATTCCAAACCTATAATTGTGTTTCATGTAATTTGGTAATGATGATGTTTATATTATATTATATTATCATTATTATTGGTTTTATTTATTGTGTTTTGTAATGGCTTTTGACTATACAAATAAAGTTTAATCAATCAATCAATCAATCCCACTACTACCTACTGTGCTTTTGCTCTGGCTGCTTTGTGATAGGAGGGGTAGGGTTGCTACCTCTCTCCCAGGGATAAAAATTGGACATTGTTTATTTGCATAAATGTTTGTGTGTTTGTGCAAATTTGAAATAGTCATTTGCTTGAAATTGAGTCAGGGCCAATGAAAAAAGCTAGTGGCATGGGGGGTGTAAGGTGGGTGGAACTGCAGAGCTCCATAGACCAAAACACCCAGAGCTCCATAGAATGCTACTGAGCACACACTACACTGCGGCAGAACAGGGCCCCAAAGGCACATCCTCCATCATTTAAGTCAGTGGCTCAGCTGCAATTGACTATAATGGAAGGATTGCATCTTCATAAAACACTATGGAACTGGCTCCAAAGAACTTCATGGAACACACCCCCCAGCTCCAAAGAACTCAGTAGACCAGAGATCCATTAAATAGACATCCCTATTGCATAGACGTCCATAGAATAGACCAGAGATTCACAGAGCTTCCTAGAACAGACGCTGCGGTGTGTATGCGGGTGCATGCAAGGTGATGCTGTCAGGGGTGTGTGCATCTCTCTTTGGTGTGTAGGGTGCTAACAGCAGGGCGTGTGATGATGACAGGGGCTGTTTTCAGACAAATGCTTAATTCCATCATTATTTATAAAACTGGCATTATAGTTGTGATTTTAATCAGGATTAAGTGTTCAGATGATTGCGGTCATGCCAATATAAATCATTAAGCCAGTATAGCCGTCTGAATGCTTATGCTGGTATAGGGGTTGCTAGGAGGACTCGGTCAATCCATGGTTCACTAAAGCTGCCTGACACTTGCTGTCATAGATCCCTAAAGCAGAGGGAGGGGGACAGTGCCAGTCTTGGCCTCCAAGCTTGGCCAGGAGAGGAGCCTCTCAGGCAGCAAGGGCACTGCTCAATTCACTCCCAAGACTCCGGAAGTTAGGGAGGGAGAGTGTGTCTTGCGGGGCTCCTGCTTTTCAGCTGCTCACAGATGCAGCCCACTCAAGTTTAAAAAAATATATAAAGGAATAAGCTTTAATATATAATATTTATTTTAACAATATTATACCCCGCCCCTCCTGCCAAGGCAGCTCGAGGCGGCTTATTAATAAAAAACAATAAAAGTGACAAGAATAAATATTAAACAGTATAAAACATCATAAAACATTGGGGGATATAAAACCTACAGCCCACCCTACCCATCTTCCTCACCAAAAGCCTGGCAAAACAGCCAGGTCTTACACCTCTGTTGGAAGGAGGGGAGGTCCGGGGCCATTTAGGCCTCAGCCGGGAGGGAGTTCCACAGCCTTGGTTTGGCCACTGAAAATGCCCTCTCCATCGTGGCCCCCTGGGATACCCAGGGGACTTCAAGGAAGGATACCCTGGCTGACCGTAGGGGCCAATCCGGAGCCCTCCCCGGGCTCCGGTTCCGCAGATAAGTAATAAAAGGAAAGGAAATCTGGGAACAGAGTTCCTGTGTCTCTGGTCTGCTTCCTGCCTGGGTGACTCCTCTGGCTGCTGTGCGGGCAGCTGTGAGCCCCTTGCTTCACAACATCCTGGCTGCCTATCACTTGCTGTCTTGGTTCCCTGGAGCAGATGGGTAGAGGGGACATAAACTCTACTGCCAAATCTCTATGGTTTCGGGGCTTAATATTGGTTTAGGCGTTCACGTGGACATTATTCTGACACTATTTCAATCAGAGATAGATAAGACCTTTAAATCCAGGGTGAACTATACTGGCATCTATCCAGGATTCAACCTGGAAGTAGAAGTATTTATAGCAGTATGGCTGTTCAGATGATCGCCTTCGGTCTGGATTTATAGGGAATAATACTGGTATTATGCTCATCTGAAAGCAGCCAGAGTATTTGTGTTTAGGGCCGGGATGGGGAACCTCAGGTCTGGGGCCAAGTGCAGCCCGTGGCTAGCTTTTCTTTGGCCGCTTTCCAGTTCCTGGATCCAATTCCTACCTAAAAGCGCTGAAAGACTCGGCTCAGGGGAAGGGAGCAGAGATGAGGTCATGCCCACGAGAAGAGGGGACAGCCATGGCACAGATCCATGATCTGGACCCTCCCTTTCCTTTCTCCAGCCTGAGTGCATCTCTTAAGCACCCCCACCCACATCTTCACTCTCTGCTCCCCACTCAGCACCTCCACCCCCTAGCCCCAGTACAGCGGCCTCTGTCCCCTGCCTCCCTCCCCTCAGCAGACTGTCTCCTCCCCTTGTCCTAGCACCCTACCCTCTGTACTCCCCACCTTTATAGCCCCATCAGCATTCTGTGTGCTTCCCCTCACTGAGAAAGGGTTTGGGTAGGGTTACCATACCTCCCCTTTAAAAGAGGACGCTTATGAAAAATACATTTTGCAGGGCTGCATTTATTGCAGTGCAGCCCTGAAACATGTATTTTTCATGTGTCCTGTTTTTAAAAGGAAGGTATGGTAACCCTAGGTTTGGGGGAGGGGAGGAATGGGGCAGGAGTGTGTGCTGGTTTAGGCTTTAGTTTGGTTAGGGAGCATGGATGCTGAAGGAGGAGCAGAGAGGGTGGGATCTTGAAGGGGGGGCGGAGAGTGTTGGGAGCACAAAGGGGGGAGCATAGAGGGTGGCAGAGGGGTTATAAGGGGGGAGCTGGTGGAGGGAGGGATGGGGGCACAGGCTGCTGAGGAGAGGAGGTGGGTGGTCCTGGAGGAGCATAGAGGGTGGGGTTTGAGGAGGGAACAGGTTAGGAATGGTGCTGGGAGGGTGGTAGCTTTGGGGTGGGGGTTGGGGGGGGGCACAGAACTTTCATGAGGCAGTGCTGGGCTTGGCTTGCCAGGCTGCAGCGCTGGAGGCTACAAGGCGGAGGTGGCAGCGGCCCCTGCAGGTGGGAGGGATCACTGCAGGCTCCTTGTGCAGGTGGCCAAGCAAAGGCAAGATCAAGCTGCATATTAATGTGCAAATTTTGGAATTCGGATCAGGACCCTATAACTCGTGATTTTGGGGCATTATCGCGTTCCCTCAGAACCTGAGCGCATAGACCTATTGTGTCCATCTCAAAGCATTTCAGTGATTTCAATATTTCAGTAGTAGTATTTTCTTTTGCAAGGGCAGACAATTACTGGTATCCATTTTTGGTAAGGTTATCAGGCAGTGTTTTCATACAGTATGTTAGGTCTTCCATTATTAGCAGTTCTAGTAATAGTTTCCCCTCAGTGTTTTACAGTATGAGTCACTGTCTGTGTCCACAAATTTTGGATTGCTTTTTTTATGTGGGGAGGTGACTGTGAGCACTGCTGTCTAGGAGCAGAAGAGGTGTGGTGCTACCATGCCCATCCACTGCTTGGTGGGTGGGCTAGCTATAGTGAGAAGCCAAGCCCTCTGTGTGCCTTTTCCCCAGCTAGGCCTCTGCCAACAGCACAATAATTAGGGTTAAGTGAAACATGCAAGCAGGGATTTGTTGTGATTGCACCAGTGCTTTGATGCTTTTCCTACAAGACATAAATAAACATGGCAGCTGCTGCTAATATGCTGGGGTTTCTTCCAGGAAGAAGCAGGTCTGAGAGGTTAGCTCCTGTATTGAAGGTACCAGCCTTAAGGCAAAGTGTCCACATGAGGCTCCCAGCCACATGCTCACCTAACTGCCCTGCCCTTTTATACAGCCCCACCCCTCCATATCCATTGTAGATGGTGGGTAGGGAGACAAACAGCAGAGGGCTTTGTGCTGTACATGACTGCCAGCCTCCCACCAGGCTACCGTGGCATGCCCTCCAACAGTATGTTTTTGTCCAGTACAGTATCGGGTTTTGTTGTTGTGTACCAGGTTCCCTGCAGTGTAAGGTTTCTACCAGTTTCAGCAGACAAAGGGAGTCATTAACATCTCATTAATCTAGTAGAAGAAAGAGCCCTGACTCCCTTGCCTATTGTTTATTCATTGGTGGGGGTGGGCACCCTTGGGATAAGCACCCCTATCAAAGAACCAAGAAGATACACCCAGGCAGGAGAGAGTTGGGAGCAAGATGAAAAATAAAAGTGGTAGGGATGTGAATGGGTTTGTGCTGTAAGGGTAGGGTGGCCAGATATGCAAATTTTAGAGGACACAAGAAATACAGGTTGCAGGGCTTAATTGGCTCCAGTGCAGCCCTGCAACCTGTATTTCTCATGTGTTCTCTAAAATTTGCATATCTGGCCACCCTATGTAAGGGCCTGTCACTGCTTCTACCTGTGATCCTCTGTGATCCTTTAAGTGTCCTTAAAACTAAAACTTTAGAGCCAAAGTCAGTGCACACATTTGAGAATTTTTAATTTTTAATACACTGCATTTCAACTTGAACCATCAGTGCTGCACATACAAAAGTGTGTACACAGAGTCTTTCACACAGACATCCTTTTTTTTTCCAGTTCAGCCCCAAAGTTAGTGAGTGGGCTATTACAAATTCTCATAAACACATGCAAATGTATGTGAATAAGAGGAGGCATGAAGTGTAACTATTTCTCTCTTTCAGATGTTAGAGGTTACACTAGTGCTTCCCTTGCAGATTACAGAAGGCTGTGTTAGTGAGGCTGCAGGTTTAAAGCACATAGAATACTTGTGTGTCCAGCATTTTCCTTGCTGCTTTGTACTTTAGGGTTGCTGTTTTTGTGTACTCCTGCTCCGGGGGAGGGCTCATCTACTTTTGAATGGGGACATACATGATGAAAGCTCTTGCTCCCTACGCACCAATACAGAGAGTCTGACTCCCCTATAGAAAGGAGCCCTAGCTAAACCAAGGTACAGCCATACTCTTTTTGAGGGGAGAGATGGGGGGACCCTGTTCCTCTAACAGCCTCACCAGACTGACTGCTGGAGAGCCTGGCCAGGTGCCAGAGATGCTTCCTGCCTGGTGTCCATGAGTGCCCCATGCGGGATTGGGTGCTGTTACATTCCTGCTCCTCCCGCAGTTCACTCCTAAACCCCATGTATGTTGTGTGCAAGAGTACATGCGCAATGTGTACGGCCTTATTCAGACGTTGCATATGCATAAATGTACCTGGATTGCATGTCTTCAGGTTCAGAATTAGGTTGTCAGTCAGCACTAGTTGATGACATAGCAGGATTCTCTTGGAATTTTATTAATGGGCAAAAAAAACCAAAAGCAGCTTGAATTGTTAGTAGCAACAGCTTAGTAGTAATCAACACCTTGGAGATTGTTTCTAGATTAAAATAATCTACTTTATTGAGAAGT
>QEPC01010688.1:1814643-1856020 GCA_003113815.1 Sphenodon punctatus
CTGAGGCAGGCTTTGATCTTGGCAACCTGGGTGGGCGGGCGGGCAGACAGGCACTTTGGCATGAGCGGAAGGCAGACTGAGGCAGGGTTTGATCTTGGCTACCTGGGCGGGTGAACAGGCAGCGTGGCATGAGCATCGGAAGGCAGGCTGAGGCAGGCTTTGATCTTGGCAACCTGGGCGAGCGGGCAGACAGGCAGTGTGGTATGAGCATCGGAAGGCAGGCTGAGGCAGGCTTTGATCTTGGCAACCTGGGTGGGTGGGCAGACAGGCAGTCTGGCATGAGAGACAGTAGGGAAAGCAGGCTAGGACCTTGCCAGGGCCCTCAGATAGGCTGGCGAAGACTATGCAGCGTGAGAGAGAGCCAGTCAGATAAGCAGGCCGAGATTGTCTAGCCAGAGGCCGACTGGCAGGCTTACAGCTTCCCAATGCCACCCGGTGTCATGAGGTCAGTCAGATAGGCTGGCTGAGGCCGTCTAGTGAGGGAGAGGCAGGGTGAGCGCCGGGCATTGGGAGGAAGGGTCAGCACCTCAGCAGTAGCAGCCCAGATTGAGGAGGAGCCCCGTCCCAAGACTGCCCCTGCCATGGGATGGCGTGTGCCACTGCACCATCAAGCCATGTCCAGGGGCAGCTCGGGGAATCCCAGTAGCGGAAGGTTCACCTTAAGGAACAACAACTGCTCCACCAACTTTGCCCCCAGTATCAGGCGGTGCGGTGAGCAAATGTCCCCCGCCATGGAGAACACCCACTCGCTGGGAATGCTCTTCTTTCCTTTCCTGCCGCTCTTCCACTCGCTGAGGCACTGTCGTACTCCCTTGCGTAGTTCTGCTTGGGCACCATCTCCACCACTGTCCTCAACCACACTGCCTGCCCTGCTGTACACGGACCCATGCTCCCCAGAGTGGCCTGCACATACGAGCTGCTGCTGCTTGCAATACGGGTGCTACTGCTGCTTAGCCTTCTGCTGGTGCTGCTACTGCTAGGATTGGGGGCAGGGATAGACCCCGCTGGCTGAAAGGGGTGGCTGCTCCCACTTTCACCATCCCCAGGGGCGTCCTGCTGCTGCCACGCATTCTCAAGAGCCTGCTCTGCCTGCCGGACCCTCTCCACCAGGTCACCCTTCCAGTACTCACAGAGCTCTGTCTGGCATGCCATGCTGCCCTTGACCCTGGGGTCCAGCATGGTTGCCAAAACATATTCCTCCCACTGCAGGAGCTCATCGAACCACACCTTCAGCTGCCGCACCAGGGCAACTGCCTCATCCGCCAGCTTTCTGCCCTGAGGGCCACAATCCCGCCCCTGGAGAATTTCCTCTAGCCTCCTGAGGAGACTCTGGACCAGAGGGGTCACCTGGCTGATGATGGCCATGGAGGACTTGATGGTCTCCGTCACGGCCAGCAATGGTCTCAGCACGAAGACAATGTGAGTCAGGATCTCCCATTCCACCCAGTTGTGCCCTGGAGGTGCCCCGCTGTCCATCACCAGTTGAACCTGATGCAAGGCGGCTTTCTGCTCGAGAAGGCGCTCGAGCATCAGGAACATGGAATTCCACCTGGTGGACACATCCTGAACCAGCTGGTGCATTGGGGAGCCTTGCTCGGCCTGCTTTGCCTGGAGGAGGTCACTGCCCTTAACGCTCCGGTTAAAGAAACTGGCCAGCTTACTCCCCCGCTTGCTCAGGGAGCTAAGGGTGCCTGCCCCAATTCCCTTCTACCCCAAGCCCAGACCATCCCTGACCACCAGGGGAAGGGTGTGTGCGGCGCAAGGGATGCTGGTGAAGCCCCCCTCATAGACTGCCCTCAATATGTTGACCACGTTGTCCGTTACCACACATCCCTTGGTGAAGGGCACACCTGACGTGACCCACTCCCTCACTATGGCAGTCAGGGCTGCCTCAATGTTTTGAGCAGCGTGGGGCCATCCATGACTTCCACCTGAAGCAGGGTCCACCTATACCCTGCTTCGGGACTCCTCCTGCCAGTCCCAAATGCTGTCTCCGGGTCCTGCCACCAGTACTCCGTCACTGCCAGGTATGTGTGCTGCGGGTTCCAACTCGACCACAGGTCAGTGGTGAAGTGAACGGTGGCACCCCAAGCCCTTGCCAGATGCTCCCTCACCCGCTCCTTTAAAGCCTGGTACAAGGTTGGCACCACCGGCCAACTCAGGGTGGTGCATGAGGGCAGCTTAAACTGGGGGGCCAGGAAGCTAATCAGGTGCCTAAACCCCATGTCCCCGATCACCGAGAAGGGCTGCCCATCCAGCGCGATCATTTCCCCCAACATGCACATGGCTTTCACTTGAAAGCCATGCTGCCCTCCATGTCCTGCAGCTGCCAATGGACTTGGTAGCTGCCCCCACTGCAGCTTCTCCATGGTGCACTGACGCTGCTGCTGCTTCTCCCCCCTAGCAGCAATACCACTCCTGCTGCTAGAGGCAGCTGTTCGAGCAGGATGCTTGCCCACAGAAGGAGAAGGACGACTGGCCGCTGCAGTTAGGAACCAACTGGCATACACTGCCCCTACATGACAACTTAGCAGCACAGCGCTGTGGCATACCTTAAGGTGCATCACAATGGCAGTTGTGCCAAGGTTGGTGAGCACCTGCCCACACTTCACCACCTTTGGGCACAAACTGCACTGCACCCCCTGGGATCATCTGCCTGCACCAACTTGAAATGCGCCCATATGGAGGATTTTTTGCCCCCTCTTGCTTTCTGGCCTGCACTGGGTGATGCACTGCTGACAGTGCTGCTGGGAGGGGCAGAACATGGTGGCAACACAGCTCTCGGAGGGACAGCCATCGCCTCAGCACCAGACATCTCCTCCACAGGACTAGTATCTGCCTTACTGTCCCCAGTCTGAGATAGGTCTCGTGAAGGGGAGTACTGGGACCCTAAGGCAGATCGACTGCCCATGCTGCTGCCACTCTCCCTGTGTACCCTATAGCTGCTGCTGCTGCTCCTCTCCCTGCTGCCATTGTGCGGGGATCAGGCCCTGCCTCTAGCAGCTGGGGTGGGATCCACCACCCCTGGACTGCTGGGAATCCCATCAATAATGGGGGTCGGGGACATTGGTGACCCTGGAAGAACATCCAACCCCGAAGCACCTGCACCTGCTCCTGCAGCCGCAGGAGAGACAGCCGCAGCCCGAGTGCAGGCCTTCCAGGGCCCTGCATGGCAGTAGAGGACACTGTCAGGAGGTGATAGTGAACCACACCCCTAGTGCCACTGCTGGGAGCCTGTGAAGCCTGATTGCCAAAATCAGGCCTGTGTGGTTTGGGGCGTGGTGATGGGCTCGGGCTGCTGCTGATGCCTGCTGCCACTCTACTGGCACGGCCCCTGCCATATCTGCCACGTGCCCCATTGCCCGCCTTACGGGCAGCAGACCGGCCTCTCCTGCTTCCCTTCGCCACTTTTCCTTTCCAAATTATGCAGAGGAAGATTTTATTGTATTTATTTATTCAAAATGTGAATATTATATATATCTACTATACTAACTCTTAACTGCTATTAACTATTCTAACACCTATGGAACTAAATGGAATATTATATCTACAAAGGCCTAGTCCTACAAACACTATAAAATATTAAAACTGATTCACTACACACTATCTCTATAACTAAGCAAACTCCTACATCTAATCTATCTATCTACACAGGGATGGGGGCGGGGGAACACAGACAGCTCACAACAAACAACACAGGGAGGGGTACAAAACTGAAATGAAACCTAAATCAATCTAATCCTACTCTCAATGAATCCAAAAGCAGGGGAAGGGAATCAGGGATGGAATATATACAGGGAGGAGGGAAGGATTCAATGGAGGATAGGGAGGAAAAACACAGGGAGGAGTAAAAAATAAAAATAACACCTAAATCGATCTAATCTAAATAAATGAAACCATGGAGGTAAATCTGTGGAAATGGGTGAAATAGAAGGAGGATGGCAATGGATTGGGAAGAACACAAACTGTTGGGAGAGGGAGACGTCTGAAGACACCCGTTGACAAGATCAGTGGCTAGCTCAGAACGATATGGAAGGGGGAGGGGGGGCAATGACTTTTGTTACTTGCTGCACTCGCCTTACCACAAGCCCCATTGCCTCTGTGCAGCCTCACCTGTGGCCAATTGCAGACTGCCAAGCCGGTGGTCTGAGGAAAAGAGGGATGGTGATTGGGCAGGCTGGCTGCTAGTCCAAGCCTCTCTCCACCCCTGGGCCCAGGACGTCTGCTACTCAGCTGCCCCCCGCCCTCCCCGGGCCTGCCAGCCAGGGTTTTTCCCACCTGAACTCATCCGAACGCAGCCGAACTGTTCGGGCGTTCGGTTTGGTCATCTGAACTGGCTGAGTTTGGGCCAAACCCCGAACATCTGAACTGCATTCACACCTCCCTAGAACGTATCTTTTTAAAATATATTTTTAAATGGCATATTTTTGCCTTGGAAAGCAACTGGACGATAGGAATCATCACATTAGAGAAGATCTTTGGCTTATGTAGTCTTCCACTGTAGCCCAGCCCTGCTGCTATACAGAAGTAGAAGACCTCTGCAGGAAGCAGGCGGCGGATGCTCCACCTGCCTCCACAAACATACCCTAATTCATAAGTTAGAGGTCAGTTATGGCCCTTAGTCCAGAGGTTTTATATCCTTTCCCAAAACTTTGTTGGCATTGGAAAGTCTCTCTTTGGATAGTATTTCCCTCCACATATGATCAATCCTTGCAATCTTACTTAACCCCATTTAATTCAGCCAAATGCCAGATCGCAAGTATCTATTAGACTAAAGCAAAGCATGTAAGCCAAAAATCTGAGTGCCTCTATCCTGGAAAGTCATAGCATAGGAAGAATTTGGTGGTTATATAAACAAGTGGTAGACAACCATTTGAATCGGCTGTGAGTCCGTCATAGCTAAGGGCTAATGAAGCCACAGAATTGGAGAGTTGGAAGGAACCTCAAGAATCATCTAATCAAGCCCCCTGTTCCAATGCAGGATGTGCTGCACCTACCGCATCACAAACAGATGCTTTCGTCCAGTTGTTTTCCCCCCCTTGGAATATAAATAGGGGAATATTATTATTATTATAGCAGCAGCACTGTATCTGGTGTTTTACAATGGTTAAATATAGACAGGGTCCCTGCCCCAAGGGGCTTACAATCTAGGAGAGATGAGGGAGTGGAGATGGGGGGGGGGAGAAAGAGAACAGAGGGAGAGAAGGGGATACAAGAGGGAGAACCAGAGATACATATCAAGCAGGAGTACAGAGGCGATGTCATTATTCAGGGCACAGTGTTAGTGAGACATTACTGGAACACTGCTCAGTTCTGATGTTGACGCTTCACAAGCGATTTTAAAAAACTGGAAATAGCTATAAGAATGAATGGTCAGCCATGAAACGTCGCAAAGGCTGCTTGCACACATGCTGTATTTCCTTGTGAGATACAATCGCATGAGAAAATTGCGGTCACTTGAGATCAACATGGGCTACATGCCCAGGTTCGTTTCGCACAGTGTGCTGAAAGTGGGACGAATCCGTTGTGAGGATTGTGCCCATGTTTGGTCCCTGCAGCACCCCCTCCCCGGACCGTAGTCCAGTAACTCACCTGCCCAGCAGTGGAGCAGCTCTGGCACCACAGCACAGCCCGAGCCCAGCACATCAGGGACTTCCTCTGCAGGTGTAGCCTGATGACCTGATAGGCCTGCGCCCGCAGAGGAAACTCCCGACATTCCAGGCTCGGCTGCGCTGCTGGAGCGGTTCCACCTCCAGGCAGGTGAATCCCTCCGCTTGTCTGCAATACATTGTCCCACCAGGCACGCAGTGAGGATTCATCCCTGAGGGGGAATCACCTCTATTCAGCAATTAAGGCTGACCGATATGCGGATTAATCCTTTCATACAATGAATGAGAGAATTTCAGGAGAGGGTTTTAGCCTGGTGGTCAACACTTAATTTTCCAGCTTAACCTTTCGCACTTCACCTGCATTACACCTGGTGCATGCTACTCCATAATGGCTCACATTCAACAGAAAGGTGGGGGAAATACTTTCTGTTGAGCTAACCATGTTGTGTGAATGCGCCCTGCCTCTTGCCCCTCCCCCAGTTTGAAAATCATTGAACTAGATCATCCTATTAGCCTTAAAACCCATGAAGTCTGTGATGTCAACCATCCAGTTCTCCATCAGATTTAACACAGTGTGTTGGAAACATGCGGTTCCAAAGCACTCCTTGCTGCATCTGTGAAGGGGGAAACATTCTGTCATTGTTGCTTCATAAAAACTGCTCTCTGGAAGAAACTCATAAATCACCCAGTAGTGTAAAAGGCAAGTGACAAGTCTATTATTGAGGGACACTTGGATATCAATGTCCTTCAGCTGCAGTTGACTATATGGGAAGAGACTGGGTTCATCAGGAAGATGCGTATTTGCATTTCATCCACACACAGAGGGCCATAAGAGAATCTTTTCAGACGTACATCCTACGTGGAAGCTCTGTTCAACTTTGTAAGGTTTCGAGCTTATAAGCAGAACTTCCACTGAAACCTTCAGAATTTTCTTTCCTGCCAGAGGAGCCTTGCTAGTCATAATTACCTTAGCCAGAAGAATGCAGGAGCTGACATTGTCAGGAGAACATTTATACTCTGTATTGCATTAGTACACAACAGTTTTGTTATGAGGTGGTTAAGGTTGCTATGCACACATCATGCCTGACATAAAATCATCTAAGCAAGAAAATGAAAATGTAAGCCACCTCACAATGCATACCCCTGACTTCTCCACTCACAGCCATGCACACGCATGACCACTAACCACACACCACAGCCGTATCTCCACGCTACCCTCATTCCAATCTTCTCTTCCACACACTGCCCCCTCACAACAGTAAGTCATGGGTGTTGGTTGTAGTGCTTTATGTTTTGGAAGGGAGCAGCTTAATAGAAGAGGTAATGGTAACTGGAATGCATAGTGATAAGGGGTTATAGTGGTGCTGTGTGGTGTACAGCATGCAATTGGTACGTAGTCTGTGGTACGCAACATTTGTGAGGATGTTAATGTGTCTGCCAGCCTGTGTGTGGGTGACGAGACGGGCCTAACTTTTGGAAGGCCTAGCTTCTCAGTGCCTTTCTTTTGTGGCTGGTGGCAATGTAGCAAGCCTTGCTCTGCAAGCAAGTTTTCTGTATCTAAATTCACAGACCTTTTGATGAAACATTTAAGTTGGGTGAGCAATGCAAACTCACTGCATCAGCAGCCATACATAACGTTTTAGCTGCACATAAAGCCACTTGCCTTGTAGGGTGAAAGGCTTTTGGTGAGGGGGGGGGACTGGGTTAGGGTGGGATGAGGTTTTTGTTGTTGTTGTTGATGCCTCCATTTAAATGAAATGTTTTTATTATTTGTTATATTGGTATTTATAGTTGTGTGTTATGGTATTTATTATTGTATTTTATATTATGCCCTGGTAGCCGCCCCGAGCTGCTTTAGCAGGAGGGGCAAGATATAAGCTTATTAAATAAATAAAAGGCCACCGAAAAATAAGACATCTGTTGGCAATTTAATGTTTCTGAGCACAAGCTTTGACCATTAGCACAAGCTTTCAGTGATCCCAGATGAGTAAGATTGATCCTAAATCTAAATTTAAAAACAAAACAAATGCCTCAGATCTACTCACTATTCACCTCTCTACCAATGTTTGTACACATAAAGGAATGTTTGTATAAAGCTATGCCAATTTAAAAAAAAAAAAAAAAATCAGACTTCCATGAACCAACTTCAGTCAGAGTCCAATTACACAGAAAATTCAGAAGGCACAGAAACTAACACTGAAATTTTCATGCCAAAAAATGTTCTTTAATTATAGAGAATAAACGAGTTTACACCCCTTTTGAAGCCGCAAAATGTAATTTTCACTATGGAGACTCTACCAGCTGCCTCCAAAGCATCATGAAGTTCAGTCAGAATGTGATCTCTGCTGTTCATAGAATACAAGGCAGCCTTTCCCCTGTAGTTTGGTCCAAACGGCAGACATCCAAAGGAGAAAGAAAGCACGTTTCAGCTTATACCCTGCTTTTTCTTAGCAGGCGTACATTCCCCACCAGTAGAGGTGCCCCAGCAAGCAAGCGTTCCTGTGCCTTTTCCTAGTCCAACACTTGACAGCATTGTAGGTAGCATTGCTCAGTATTGGTAAACGAGGAGAGTTTTTCAGGTTGCGTAATTCTGAGATAACTAATCGATATTGCTAATCGATAACTAATCGATGGATAATAATTGATATTTTTGCATATTTTACTAAGAACTTGAACCACTTCTCATTAACCTAAATAGAATGACTCCCATTGATTTTAGCAGGAGTTGGATTGGGCCCAGTGTCTTTAGTGTAAGGATTGATGGTCTAGCCTTTGAGACACAGGGGAAATCTGGCTTATTTGATTTGATTTTTATTGAAGGAACCTGGCCACACGTGCAGCCATCCCAGCATTGTGCAGGCAGGTTCCATTGTGATTTAAGACGAAGACTACAACATTTGAATTTCAATTTTTCTTAATTAAAAATTGTCTAGTTAAGTTTAAAGTTAGTTGAAGATGTATAATAATAATATTTTATTGACTCAGCCGAAGCCATATCAAGTTCACAAACACATGAGCATAATAGACAAAACATAAATTAAAATGATGATAATAGCCAATCTTGTTATATATTGCCAACCAAATCAATGGCAGGGGACAAATTTTTACCCCCAATTTTCACTAACATAAAACCCAGAACAAAAGAGGATCAGATCATATAACAACTGTCGCCAACCACCAACATTATAAATCTAGTTAAATATAAATATGAGACTAGGTATGCCACTATAAGCCACTTGAGCATACTGATATAAAAATACAGTCTACCCATTGTGGCATTTAAGGTTTGTAACACAGAGGAGAAACTTAGCCACACGCATGGTACCTCCCTCCACCCTGCCAGGGAGAAGATGAACCACAATGCTGGCAGAGGCCCAGCCAGGGCATCCTTCCAATAGTGGGGCTAGTAATTTAATCCGGAGGCCAGAAAACAATTTGCACTCCAGAAGGATATGTTCAACAGTCTCTACACGAGCCAATGCACAACTACAGAGCCGTTTGGCAAGTGGGATGCCTCGCCATCGTCCCGCCGTTAAGGCCGAGGGGAATATATTTATCCTGGCCATAGTGTAACATTGTCTAGCGGCCAGCCCCAAGTTATACTCCCAAGTATGACGCTGCCATTAAAGGCCTATTTGGGCAGCCCCATATAAAGCTCTAATATCTTTTTGTTTCTGGCCTCTGCTAAACCCTCCTGAAAGGTAATATTGACAACTCGCTGCTTGACTAGCCTCTTGGCTCCGGCATATCCCAAGGAGGACAGAATAGCAGGTGAAAGGCCTATAGTACCCAACTTTCTGATCACCATTTCAGACCAAGCATTGCTAGGACGGTCTGTCAATACCATTATGGCAAGCGGGGCAGCCAAACCATAATGAAGTCTGAGCCAATAGCTAAAGGTCAAAATCCATACCTGTGCCTTTATAGTCAAGAACCCACATTCCAAACGTACCGCACTACTAGGGGCACTATTTGGCATTGCCAATATGGATTTAAGAAAAGTGGCCAGTAGGTGCTCCAGATGCTTTGCTTTCCCAATTGCCCACAACTGTGCACCATATAATAGTTGCGGCAAGCATTTCACCCCATAAACATGGAGGGCAGGGGCTATCAGCTGGCCACCTCTGGCTCTGAAAAAGTGGGCAATAGACCTCGCAACAAGGCCTGCTTGTCTGGTTGCCATTGCAGCATGGGCAGTCCACACACCATTGGACTGGAAGATTAGTCCCGGGTATTATTTATACAGTTTAACCTGTTCTAACTGGTGTCCATCTAAATGCCATCTATAAATCCTTCACCTCGGTGAAAAGACCAGGAGCTTAGTTTTCTCATGATTAATTTTCAGGAAATTTTGGCTACAGAACAAGGCAAAAGCTGTCAACTGCCTATGAAGCCCCACCCTGGTTCTTGACATTAAAACTGCATCATCTGCATATAGAAGAATTGACACTTCGATATTCTCCAATTTGGGCAGATGAAATTGTGGCAATAAAATAGCTTCTATCACATCGTTCAAGTACAGATTGAAAAGCGTGGGGGCCAAAACGCACCCGTTTCACCCCTCTTTCAGTTTTAATCAAGCTGGATAACGATCCCTCCTGATCTAGTCTAATCCTCAGTGATATATCAGTGTACAGGCCCTGGACCAAGAAGCGCAGTCTTCTATCCATAGATATTGCCGCAAGCTTCTGCCACAGATGCGCCCTGGAAACCAGATCAAAAGCTGACCGGAGATCAATAAAGGCAGTAAACAAACCCAGCCTATAATACTTCTTCGACAGATGGTCTAGCACTAGGCAATGGTCGATAGTAGCACGTCCAGATCTAAAACTGTTTTGTTCGTCCCTTAAAATTTTGTTGGCCTTTATCCAGTCCTCTAATTTTGTGGCCAAATAGCAGGCGTATAATTTCCCCACAATTTTGAGAAGGCTAATGGGTCTATAATTCTTAGCTTCAGCTGGAGGGCCCTTTTTATAAATTGGCACAACTAATGCCTGTTTCCAGCTGCCAGGCATCCTCCCAGACTGATTAATACCTGAAAACAGAGTAGCCAACACTGGAGCCCACCATGCCCTATTAGATTTCAATAGTTCAGCAGGGATATAATCTGACCCTGGGGCTTTGCCATTTTTAAGTTTATCATACAGAGCCTCAATTTCAGATACCTGTACTGGTTCCCATGAAGGGAGAAGTGATGACAAAACTGGTATATCATACCGACCTGGATCCTGGGAGTATAGATTGGAAAAAATAAATTTCCCAATCCTCCCTGGAAACTTTACCCGCCTTATTTTCCGAGCTGGTCTCTCCAATACCCCTAATTAAATTCCAAAAGCGCACCCCGTTCTTCTCATTTGCTGCCTTTGCTATCTCCTCCCATGTTTTCAACTAGTAGGCCTTTTTCTTATCCCTAAGTAGATCGTTATACAAGGACCTAGTCCGTATTAATTCCCTAGCATTGGTAGTTGTATGATTATTTCTAAATCTGCGGTAATCTCTTCTCATCACCTTCCTCAGGTTGAAGCACTCGGTCTCAAACCACTTATTCCTTGGGTTTTTTGGGATGGAGGGATTTATGAAGCTTATGCCAACTTGTTTTGGTATTAGCCAGAAAAGGTTCTAAACTATCCATAATTTCCCCATACTCCCAGAGGAGCAACTCAATGTGTTTAAGTCATATAAATTTAGACTATTTTGTTATCACAGTAATGATTCCTCTTCCCTTGCCTCTATGATGGACTGTTCCAGCTGTTAGGACAGTGCCCAGTCCCAGTCCAAGGGACACACCTTTTATCTCAGCATTCGACAACGCATGCCAAAATAATTTGGAAGCCTAAAACTAACTGCCCTGTAAGAAAAAATAAATATACTCCTTGCTTTTGAAAAGTTTGTAGAATTTGAAGACGGCAAGGATGAACATCGCCAGTGGATGACAGCAGTTCTGCTCGTTGCAAGAAGAAAACGATACATTCTGATGGATTTGAAGTGGATTTTGCAAGGCTAGAGTGAATCCTAGCAGTCCCTTTGCAGAAGCTGAACTGTTTTAGTGTCCATCAGAGGCTGCAGAAAACAAAGAGATCCCAGATGTCTTAGCAAAAGAGGTTTCTTAGGCAACGGAGGAAGAGAAACGAGGAAAAGCTCCAGGAGAGGATGCAGTCACAGCTGATGTTTTGATGCTTAGAAAAGAGGTTTTGGGTTCACAGCTAGTTGTTTTCATTTAATATTTAAAATCAGGCAAAACACCAGAAATGTTGAACAATGTGAGATTATTACGCAGAAAAAAGATTACAGGGAAGATCTATGAAATCTTTATTCAATCAGTTTTCTATTGTGTGTGTGTGCACGAGGTCTTGAACAAAAGCAATTGCAAAAACTGCTGTCCCTATCTTTGAATTTCCATTGAGCAGAGGGACAGCCTGGATTTAAAGTAAGTGTTTCAGAATGGATCATATACTTGCCATCAGGGGAAGCTGATTTATAAACCCACAGGAATATGGCAGTCTTGAGAGGAGTTTTTCTCACCTGTTTGAAAAGTGGCTGATTGGCATATGGTTGCAGTAATGGATCTTGGAACTCTTTGTTTGGGTATGATGTATCTGTGGCCCTAAACCCAGGTTTCATATGAACCCACATCTGGGTATGTATTTAAACATGGTAAATGACTCTCCAATAACCTGGAGCAATTTCCAATATTTATGGCTACCATGCTGTGTGTGAATGCCAGGCTTGAGATTGGCCTGCTCTGGGCTGCTGTCTCTGCAGATCAGCTTTTTGGTGGCAAGGCACCAAGCAGTCAAACTTCAAAGGCAGCAGCTTCAGCCAAGGAGAGCTCAGCACTGCTGCCTCTGGAGAGCTCCCTCTAGATTTGCCAGCAGCATCCCCCATCTGACCAGGGATGTTTGTACATTTAATGTATATGCCACTGTTCCAACCACTGTTCAATGGGGACAAGCATTAAAGTTTTTTCAAGCAACCCAGGAGCCAGCAATGGAAGGAACGTGGGTTTCTGGAGGTTTGCTGTCCGGGACAAAGCCAGGTAATTAATCAGGTGACTCACAGAGCAGCCAAAAACATGACACACAATGAACAATCTGTTCACAGGCACCGCAGTGTGGCTTTGAGTTATTTTTTCACTGTAGGGGAGCTTTGCCTCATCAGTTTCACAAGTGGGACTTTCAGGCTTCATCTATTGCAAAAGCAATAGAAAATAAAAGGGAAAAATACAATGCTGCTGTATAAATCTTTGGTACAACCCCACCTTGAATATTGGGTGCAGTTCTGGTTGCCCCATCTCAGGAAAGATATAATAGAATTTAAAGAGAAGGGAAACAAGGATAATAGAAGGGATGGATCAACTTCCATATGAGAAGAGACTCAAGTTAGTGCTGTTTAGTTTGGAGAAGAGGTGATTAAGAGGGGATATGACAGAAGTTTATAAAATCACTGTATGGTGTGGAAAAAGTAAATAGGGAACTGTTTGCTCTTCCTCACAGTAAGAGAACAAGGGGACACACACTGAAGTTAAATGGCAGCAGATTTAAGACAAACAAAAGGAAGTACTTTTTCACTCAGCGGACAATACAGTTGTTGAACTTGCTGCCAGAGGAAGCAGTGAAAGTCAGCACAAAACTAGCTTCAAACAGAAACTAGATAAATTCTTAGAGGATAGAACCATAAATGCTTACTAGTCAGGGCTTAAACCCCTGGCTCCCAGTTGAAGGAGATGGATCACACCTCCGGGCCCTGTACTTGTAATTCTCTTGAACTACTGTAGCTGGCCATTGTCAGACAGGATGCTGGGCTCGATGGACCATGGGTCTGACCCAGTACGGCACTTGTGTTCTTATATTTATGCTGCCATCAGATGAGCTCCCCTATTAGAGTCCACACAGTGGCAGCAAAAACACAGAACAGCATGACTATTTGTTTATACTGCTCCACCATGGGATGATGATATTTCAAGTACCACCGGGTTGATTTCTCCCCATGGTTAGTGTAATGTGTAGAGCCACCCCAGGAGTGCTCCCTCCACAGTAGCCCTGGCCAGGAACAATAGTGGGCTGCAGCAGGCAGTGCCGTGGGAGCTGCTGTCTACTAGAACATGTGTGGAATCTTGTACAGGGATTTGAGCCATCTGCCCCCCCTACCCTACATCCTTACTCTGGGCATGCAGAATGTGTGCAAGAGTCCTTAGTCACATACACAAGCAACAGAACATGCAAAGGACCCTGAATTTAAATGTGGTGGTTGGGGTAGTAGATATTTAATTAGTTTTATGTCTGTATATTTTATCTGTTGTAACTTGCCCTGAGCCTGGGGAAAGGGTGGGATATAAATTTAAACAGAGCAGTGGGGATATGAATGGGTTAGTCTGCAGCCCACAGCTAAGGCCTACATGGCATATTACAAACATTGCAAATGGAGTCAGGCCAGCTGCCAGCAGCAAGAAATGACAGCAGATGGGAATTACAGAATGGACATCCAGGGGAGGAGGAACCTTTGCAAACAGGCCTGGATAGGCTGGAACAGGCTGGGGTGCAGAAGATAGAATGGGCCCCTCAACTCCACATGCACAAGGTCCCGTGGGGTGTGCACTGACATTCTACATGTGTTTTGAGCCCCCCAGGCTGGTGTGCCCTGGTGCAGCTGCACCTGCTTCACTCACAGTTACAACCCTATATACAAATGCCAATTGCAATGGATAGGACAAAGATGGATGCAGCCAGAGAAGGCCTCTATCTGACGCTGGGATGACAAGGTGCGGGGAAGCACCAGTCACCGCTGCAGCAGTCAGGTTAATGCAGATGATTTTCCTGGAGAGCACAGCTGACTGCAGTACAGAGATTTCCTCCTCCATATTGTGCTATTCTTTAAGGCTTGCCCTTAGAATATGTTTGAATGTATTGGCAGCTGAGTAATGGCACACTGCTCTGCTAGCAACATCTCTGTAATAGCTACTGTCTCCCTGACTCGTGAACGCAGGTTTCAGAGATGTTTATACAATGAAGCGTATGTGCCAGATTAACACCTGATACAGCGAACTCAGCTCCTTTTCCTATCTGCACATTGTCCCGGGTTTGAGGGTCCAACACTCCACATTTCTGGGTTGGGTGACTCAGTTTCCCTCACTTGCTGCTGACCGGAACCAGTTCTCTCTCTGGCTGGTCCAGTCCTGCACAGGGGAGACTTCTTTTGCCACCCCCAACTCCCGAAAGCTTCCCGTTCACAGACTCTCTGGGTTCGCAAGAGTTTGAAAACTCAAGACGCTCACCTGTGTTCCCAATGTTAGACCACAGACACTTCTTAATAAAGATAAAGTGTATTGATTACATAAGCTGATATAGTTGATACAGAGTGGCTAAAGAAATGAAAAGTAACAATGCATTCCTATTCTATACTGGGTAATTCCTTATATAAGATCTTACCCTACAGAGAGCACATTCTCAGTCAGTGATGTAGAATGATTGGGCACTGATCTCTTAGTTGGTAGAAAGCAAAGTCTTTCCTCTCAGTCCATAGTTCCAGTAGTCTCCTTGCTGGCAGGCAAGATGGAGATGAGTTCTCTCCAAAAGATAACAGAAGATGGCTCCTCTTTGTCTTGTCTGTTTGCTTAAATAGCATTTCAAAGTCTTTGTTAGTTCTTCCTGCTCAGGGAAACCTGGTGATTGTCACGTCCGCAGAGAGGTAAACAGGAAGATCCATTTGCATCTAAATTGGTTTCTGTCTGGCTCTCTGTATTAAATATACATTCTTTATCCATTTCCTGGAGTTTCGGGTTCTCTGTTTTACCTTACATGATTACATGAACTGACCTGTCAGTTCTCAACATTACATCCATGTTTAACCTTTAGCTTTACATATCAGTTAGACCTATAGTCCCGTATCTCTCCTGTGTGACCTCATGTCCCTTCGTGACACACATTGAAAGATGTTTTATTGGCAAGGTTGTAGCCATTATGCTTTGGTAACATTCCTTAGAAAGTAACGTTTGTGTCTGTACATCTTTTGCCCTGGAGCATATTTTCCTTTTTTTAATTGTGTTTGATTGAGGATGGGGATGTTAATGCTTGAATTAATAAGTTCTGATGTGCTGCCCATGCATGTCTCAGTTTGCTGAACTTATGGATCAGAATGGAAAATGCAAACCTGAGGATCTGTGCCGTTTCCTTGCCCACAGGGAGAGTGGCAGAAGCTGATGGCAGAGTTTCCCATCAGATGCCAATGTGTTAGCTCAAGTGGCAGTGATATTTCCCCCCTAACAAACAGTTCAGCCTTCTGTAACCTTACTGGATGCTGTTAAAATGTGTGCAGTTGGTGTGCTGCAGACCTAGCTGCCCTGTACTAAAGTGTGCTCTACTGATCCCTTCATATGGTCCATGTCCCTGCTTAGATTGCTGCAGTGGTAACCATCTTGAGGATATGGGAGCGAGAAACACATTTTAATGTACAGATTTTTCCATTGCCTTTTCTTCCCTAAGATAATGTTGGGCTGCTAGTGCTGTAGGAGGATTTAAGTAACTTTTTATTTTAAAAGCCTTTTACCTGGGGTATTGTTCCTGGCGTGAGAATGACAAGCTAACAAAGTAACGGAGGTGTAAGCGTGGGTGTTCTACACTGCCAAGTACAGCAGAAACCTCGTGTAGCAGGATTGCTAAACCTGCTGCATCCTCCATTTCTGTGTACCGAATTTTACCCGATGCTGTCCCAACTCACAGCAAGACATCAGTAGCTAGATTTTATTCTGATTGCCATTTGACCCATGCAATGTAAACTCTGATTTTTATTTCTTGCAATCAATATAGTTAATTGATGAATACTGCTGTTTTCTACAGGAACATGGCTTGCAATTTATCTTTTCTATGAAGGAAATCCTTATTTTCAAGGACTTTAATCTTTACAATATCTTACAAAACCAAAAATTGTAAATGAAGGCTTGGATTTGCCTGGTGGACATACGTCAGTGTACTCAGTCCTACTGCTAGGTTATTCTTTTTTTTAAAAAAAAGCACACAACTCTCTGTTTCTACAGTTTCAGGGGAAAATATAATGTTTGAGACAGAAGGAAAAAAATCAGAGCTAAGGAGAGTTTTCATACATTGAAAGCTGCAGAAAGCACTCTGGTGGTAACTGTGTGGTAACCTGTTGGAAAGTTCCCTCGGACACACGGCCAGCCCCAGGGTTTGTGAGGCCTTGTAAAAAGTCTTGGTGCGGGGCCTAAGTTGCATAATTAGGCCCCACCTAATTATGCAAATGTGTAAATTTATTTATTTATTTAAAAAATTATACCCTGCCCCTCCTGCCAGGCAGCCAGGGGCGTCTAACAAAATCAATAAAAAATACAATAAAATATATAAAAGCATTAAATAACATACAAAAATGGGGAGAACAAAGCCCAAAACAACCCCCACCACCACCACCACCACCCTCACCCTTCTCCCTCACCAAACGCCTGATGGAACAGCCAGGTCTTACAATTCTTATGGAAACCTGGGAGGTCTGGGGCCAGATGGGCCCCCACCGGGAGGGAGTTCCACAGGCGCGGTGCAGCCACCAAGAACGCCCTGTCCTGCGTGGTCCCCCAGGTTTCCAACAAGGCACCCCCAGATGATCTCAGGAGCCGGTCCAGAACCTGGGGAGTGAGGCGATCTCGCAAATAGGCAGGGCCCAGACCGTGTAAGGCTTTATAGGTCAAAATCAACACTTTGAATCAGGCCCGGAAGACTATTGGCAGCCAGTGCAGAGATTGGAGCACTGGTGTAATGTGCTCTCGGTGGCCCAGCCCCACCAGGAGTCGGGCCGCCACATTCTGCACCAGCTGCAGCTTCTGAGCCATCACCATAGGTAGCCCCACGTGGAGCGCGTTACAGTAGTCTAGCCGAGAGGTGATAAAAGCATGGATCATCATGGTCAGATCCGGAGCTGAAACCAGTGGCTGAAGCCGCCGCACCAGATGTAACTGGCGGAAGGCACTCCTCGCCACAGCCTCCACCTGGAGATCCAGGCAGAGCTGCGCATCGAGGAGCACCCCCAGGTTCCGCACCTGGGAAGTCAGTGGAGGGCACACACCCTCAACTGAGGGGGTCACCATCTCCATCGACTTACCCACTAACATCACCTCCGTCTTGTCAGGAATGGATTCAGTTGCAGTCAATTAGCCCTCATCCAATTCCCGACGGCTGCCAGACCGGGGTAAACACCGAGACAGCCGGGCCTGGGTCGATTGAAAATGAGAGGTACAGTTGGGTGTCATTCGCATACTGATGACACCTCACCCCGTACCTCCTGATCACCTCGCAGAGCGGCTGCATGTACTCGTTGAACAGGAGAGGGGACAAGACAGAACCCTGTGGGACCCTACACGAGAGGTCTCGGTGAGATGAAAAATGATCACCGAGCACCACCCGCTGAGTTCTCCCGGTCAGGAATGAGCAGAACCATTCAAGAACGATCCCACCCACCCCCGCACTGTCCTGCAGGTGTGTCACCAACATCTTGTGGTCAACGGTATCAAATGCAGCTGACAGATCGAATAGGACCAAAAGGGTCGACTGACCCTTATCCTTTTCATGGCGAAGATCATCGACCAAAGTGCCAGTGCTTTCTTAGTGCCATGCCCTGGACGAAACAAGAAGAAGAAGAAAATTTTATTGTTTTTAACCATAGGTTATAGAAATATAAGCATGAGCGGATGAAAGCCAGACAGCAAGGGATCCAGATAACGTGTGGTCGAGATGCCCTTGGAGCTGCTGAGCCACTACCCGTTCAATAACCTTCCCTAAAAGGACAGGGCTGGCCTTCACACACAAGGCAATCCAGGGCAACTGCCCCAGGCCCTGCACTTCAAGTGGTCCAGGAATGGTAGCTGCTCCCTCCCCTTGTTGCCCCCCTCTTCCAAACGTGCCCCCTTTGTCTTTGCAGAAGCCCTGGTTGGAATCCTAGGAGCATCGTGCGGCCCCAGTCCTTGGCCGATCTCCAGATGGAGACTGAGGCCCTGCAGTGCTCTGTAGTTCTAACCAGGGCTTCTATGAGCTGGGACGGAACACTTCCAGGAGAGGGCAGGGAGGGGAGAAGACACTTCCAGGAGGGGGAGAGCATGCTGAAGATACCAATTACACGGGAGCCCCACTCTAGCTCCTGCCCATCCTAAGTAATCCTGCCCTTGGGCAGCAGAGCGCTGAAGACAGTCAAGGTGAGAGCGGGGCAAGCCAGTAAGGAGGAAATTGTAGTAGTGAAGGCTAGAGAGGACTAGGAATGCATGTGGGCTAGGGTTTTGGCAGCAGAAGCAGTTAGTAGGGGCTGGATTTTAGCAACCGAACACTTTCCTTTTACGAAAAACATTTTGACTAGTTTGTGTACCTTAGAATGGGTTATATTCCCCATTGCTGATCCCAAGTATTCTTTTCTGAAGGGGAAGGGCAGTCCATTTGTTGGGACTTGGAGAGAGTGTGGGTGGATGTTGAAGCAGCTTCAGCTCACTACTATTTATCATTTCTGTAGTGCTACTAGGGCATACACAGCGCTTTACAGTCACAGATTTTCAGACAGGTTCCTGCCCAGTGGACTTAATAATAATAATAATAATAATAATAATAATAAGCATTTATATAGCACCAGCAGTGTACCTGGCACTTTAGAATTGTAAGAAACAGACATGGTCCCTGCCCCAGCAGGCTTACAATCTAAGAGAGACAAAGGGGGGGGGAACAGAGGAAGCGACAAGGATACGTACATGAACTCATGACTGTCTCAGGTGCACGTGCTTGGCTTAGTTACAAAGGTGCAGTTACTCATTTAATATTACACAAGATACGATGATTCAGGATAAGGAGGCAAAGGGAACGAGGGGCCAGGGAAAGCTTGACAGAAGAGGTGGGTTTTGAGGCGGGATTTGAAGATTTGGAGGGAGGAAGCCGAGCGAATGTGTTCAGAGAGGAAGCTCCAGGCATGGGGGGCTGCCAGGGAAAAGGGGGGATGCGTTTAGAGGAGCAGGGTATCCATGAGCAGGCAAGAGGGTGGTGGCAGAGGAGGAGCAGAGCTCCCGGACAGGAGTGTAGCAGGAAATGAGTGTTGAGAGATAGGGAGGGAGCAAGGCCATGAAGAGCCTTGTAGGTAAAAACCAGGAGTTCGTGCAGAATGTGTTCAGGAAGAGGGAGCCAGTGCAGAGAGGAGAGGAGGGGCTGTACATGGTCAAAGCGGCGGGCAAGGTGGATGACCTTGGCAGCAGAGTTATGAACAGAAATGAGAGGAGCAAGGTAGAGCGAGGAAGGCCAATGAGAAGGAGGTTGCAATAGTCAAGGTGAGATATGACCAGGGCCTGGACCAGGGAATTAGCAAAGGAACCAGTGAGGAAAGGACGGATCTTAGCCATGTTGTGCAGAGAGAAGCGACAGGATTTGGCAACAGAATCGATCTGAGGTTCAAAGGAGAGGGAGGAGTCAAAGATTAATCCTAGGCTACGTACCTGAGGGACGAGCCGGATGTTGGCTCCATCACCGAAGACAGAGAAGGAAGAGAGAGAGGAAGGATGGGGCGGGGGGAATAAGGAGTTTGGTTTTAGCCATGTTAAGTTTAAGCTGGTGATGAGACATCCAGGCAGAAATGTCAGAGAGGCAGTTAGTGAGGTGAGACTGTATAGGGGGAGGGGGGGGGGTAGAGCTAATTGGGTATCATCAACAAACAGATGGTACTGGAAGCCATGAGATTTGATGAGTTTGCCTAGGGACTGAGTGTATCGAGAGAAGAGAAAGGGGCTAAGAACAGAGCCTTGCTTACAATATAAGACGGACAAAGATGGGGGGAAACACACAGGGAAAGACACACACCCATATATTCCCATTTTACACATGGAAAACAGAGGCCGAGAAATTGCGACTTGCCCAAGGCCACCCAGTGAGTTCACTGGTGAGGGTGAGATTTGAACCCTGGTCTCTCAGGTCCAAGTCCAGCACCTTATGCACTACACAACACTGGGTCTCAACATAGCTCGGTGTATGTTGCAAATTTCCTGTGTGAGTTTAACAATGCTTTAGAAATGCTATTGCTACCACCTGCCTTTGTGGAGAAAACACATGTTATCTATGGAAAATTCTTTATATGCCGAAACACCAAACTGTTTTACAAAAGGTTGAGGTTTCTCTCTACTTTACGGGAGCAGAATTATTTTCTGTTGGATTTTGTGCCCTGCCTTTCATGACTGAAAACAACAGGAGATGCATTAAATGATGCTTTAACCACGCGCCCACGTTCACAACCTCACAGCTGGGGGTTTGCTTCTCATTAGATTCCCCTGGTGTGGTAACATGAGCAAGTACCCTTAGGGATGCAAGCAGGGTAACTAATTTGACCAATCACAAAATGAGCTACCATCAAGAGTCAGGAATAAAAACAGACACCAGAAGCATCTTAAACCATACTACACCCCACCTGTATTAGCAACATGGCATTAGCTGGTTAGGCTTACTCTGGCCTGTTGTATCATTTTTTCCAAGCAAAAAACACACACAAAACCCAACAAAAACATCCAACAACCATGCACAGATAGAAAATCCTTCAAAATAGAACAGGAAGCTTTTATAGTACCTTTCCACTCTACTTCCCAATACAAAACATTGGCTAAGATTTGGACATAATTCAAGGGCACCAAAAGCTAATACAGGAACTTGTGACCAGCACAGCTGGAAGCTGGGCTTTCATAACAAGATCCTGCCACTCACTTATCGAGTATTGGTGCCCTGAGTTTGGTGCTGCCTGAATCATTGCTATTAATAAATGCTGCTAATTTGTGGGGGAGCTCAGATGCCATAATGATGAGCTCTCTTAGAAAGCCTGTGCATAAAGAAGATAGCAGGCATTGCAAATAGGCTCTACACTTGAAGAGCCTGGAAGGCGAAGACCAGGAGCTTGTGCTGAACGTTCACGTAGAGTGTAGGGTGGAGAGGAGGTGCTGAAGGTAGTTAAAGCAACAGGCAAGGTGGATGACTGGCAGCAGATGGATGAACGGAGATGAGGGAGGCTAGATCAGAGCAGGGGAGACAAGTGAGTAGGAAGTTGCAGTAGTAAATGCGAGAGATGACTAGAGCATGGACTAGGGCTTTTGTGGTGGCAACAGTAAGGCAGGGCTGGGTTTTAGCAATATTATACAGAGCAAAGTGACAGGATTAAGCAACAGCTTGGATCTGAGGTGTACAGGAGAGGGAGGAGTCAAAGATGAATCCCAGGCTAAATGCGCCTGAGGGACAGGCTGGATGGTGACTCCCTCAGTGGAAATTGAGAGGGAAGTAGGAGGGGAACGTTTTCAGGGGAAGATGAGGAGTTCGGGCTTGGTCATATTAAGCTTGAGTTGGTGGCAAGACATCCAGGCAGAGATCTTAGAGTGACAGTCAGCGATATGAGAGTTGGTGGAGGGGGAGAGCGCGGGAGTGGAGAGAGAGTTGTGCATCATCAGCCTACAGGTGATACAGGAAGCCATGGGTTTCAATGAGTTTACCCAGAGAAAGAGTGTAAAGGGAGAAGAAGGTCCAGGACAGAGCCTTGGGGAATTCCCACAGAGAGGGGAAGTGACACAGAGGAGGTACCAGCAAGAGAAACGTTGAAGGAGCAGTTCAAGAGATACGAAGAGAACCAATCAAGAACAGAGTCCCGGAAACCAAGGGAATGTAGCAAATCCAAGAGGAGGCCATAGTTGACTGTGTCAAAGGTGTCAGAGATTGAGGAGGTCAAGAACGAAGTAGAGGGCCTTAGACTTAGCTAAGAGAAGGTCATCTGTGATTTTGGCAAGTGCAGTCTCAGTTGAATGGAGCAGGCAGAAGCCTGATTGAATGGGGTCAAAGGAGGAATCTGAAGAGAGGAAATCAAGACAGCGCATGTAGACAGCCCACTCCAGGAGCTTAGAAGTGAAGGGTAGGAGCAAAATGGGGCGATAGCTGGAATGGTCAGAGGGGTCAAGAGTGGCCTTAAGGATAGGGGAGATGGTGGTGTATTTGAAAGCCAATGGAAACGACCCAGTAGAGAGATTGATGATGCGCAGCAGAGAAGACAAAGTGGTGGGGGTAGTCACCGTTAGGAGGTGAGAGGGGATGGGGTCAAGGGAGCAAGTGGAGGCGTTGGATGATGAGAGGAGGGAGGTGACCTCAATCAAGAGAACCTGGGGAGGAGGAGAAGAGAAGCGAAGGGGGGGGGGGGGGGGACAGCAAGGAAGGAAATGGAGGGAGAAGGTTGAGAAGCAACAGCACGGCAGAGATTATTAATTTTGTTGTTGAAGGAGAGATCCTGTGCCAAGAGGAGGACATGGAGGCTTCAGAAGGGAAGCAAATGTTGAGAAGAGACAGCGGGGGTTACGGGAGTGAGATGCAATCAATGTGGAATAATAGTGGTCTTTGGCCAGGGAAAGGGCATCGCTGAATGCAGAAAGAGTAAACTTAAAGTAGAAGAAGTCAGTGAACTCAGACTTCCGTCAGAGGCACTTGGCGGCTTGCGAGCAGGATTAGAGGTGGCGGATAGTAGGGGTGAGCCAAGGACAGGGGTTTATGTGACAGATAGGATGGCATGAGATGGGAGCAAGTGAGTCACGGGTGGAAGAAAAGGATGAGTTGAAGGCGGAGACAGAAGAGTCTGGGCAGGTGGTGATGGAGACAGATGAGAGATGGGGGAGAGGGAGAGGGAGGAAGCAAAGTCAAGAAGGTCACTTGAAAAGCGAGACGTTGGGAAATTGGGAGGTGGCAAGTAGGAGAGACGGACTGAAGCAAAGTGATCGTCAGAGACAAGAAGGGCATTAAAGGAGAGATCCAAGAGAGAATAGTGTTTTTTTTTATAAGACTTGGTCAAGGGAGTGGCCGTCATGATGCGTCAGACAGTCAGTTCACAGGAGAAGAAGAGGTAAAAAACAAAAAAAAGGTCAGTGAGAGGAAGTGGGAAGCAGCAGGGTCAGAGGGAGTATCAGAATGAGGGTGGGAATTTTGTCATCAGAAAGGAAGGAAGTAAGCCATGTGTCAAAGTCTGAGAGGAGTGGGAGCCTGGGGGGCAGTAGCGTACAGCGATGTGGAGGTGGAGGGGGCGATTAGAGGCAAACGCAATGGGCCTCAAAGAAAGAGAAAGAGTGAGGGAGGAGCCGTGAGGGGTTGCAACTGGCAAGTTTTGGCAAGGAGGAGGCCAACACCAGTGCCACGGCCTTCAAAGCACGGTGAGTGGGTGAAGGTGAGACTGCCAAGGGAGAGGGAAGCAGGAGTGGCAGTGTTACAGAGAGAATCCAGGTTTCTGTAAGGGCAAGGAGCTGGAGGGAGCAGGAGAGGAAGAGATCATAGATGAATGGTTCTTTCTGGATGAGTGGCAGTTCCAGAGGGCGCAAGAGAGAGGCAGCCAAGATGGGGGGAGATGGGGTGGGGATAAAGTTTGGGGAGAGGGAGTGGTGGCGGTTTGGGTTGATAGGAAGGAAGAATGTTGGTCCAAGGAAGGGGGGGGGGAGATTTGGGAGTGGAGTTTAGGAGATAAGGAGGAAAGGAGGTGAGGTACAAGGAAGCAGACCAGATATTTACTACAGGTGGGCAGGATTGATTGATGGATGGGGGCCAGCATGTTGCAGTAATGTAGTGAATGGTATAGAAGAATGTCACAGGAACAGGCGGTACACGACATGGGCCTTACTGACCCCAAAATGGCCACAAGACGGCTAATGCGCTTTTGCATCACCCTTTGGCCGCTGCCCAAGGAACAGCACCTTAGCTTCAAATGGCTTCAAACTGACCTGCATAGTAGACAAGGACACAGCAGAATAGAATCACTGTAATCAAGTGGGCTCTCCACAGACAGGTGTCAGTTGAGTCCATAGCCACCCACTGGGGTCCGGGGAGACAACAGCTCCTTCCTCACCCCAAGTAGAACAGATCCCTTCGCGATTAAACTAAATGCTGCCTTTGGGGGTTTCTGAATCACCCTCCGCATTCTCATTCTCTGTAACCAAAGCCCTAATTTTCTGCTCTCTCTCTCTAAGCCTTTCATGCTTTCCATTCAGCGCAGCATTAGCAACATAATTCCATTTTCTTATTACTGAGTTGGATAATCAAAATGCCAGAGTAGCTCCCGTAGCTTTAGAGCACCCTTCTTTCCTGCCCCGAAATTTCCATCTGTTACCAGCTCTCGTTACAATGGAGTCCCAGTTTGAATGAAAAGAAAAAGCAGACTCAAAACCTGCTGGCTCCTACACTGGCTAGAACAACAACTCTTAAAGGATGTGTTCAGTGCACAAGTTTCTCAGGCAGCACGATCACTGCTCAAAGGGCAAGATTAATGACGTATGTTGTTTGCAAGGTTCTTCTGTTTCTCTCAGAAGAGCAGTTTGGTGAAGCATCCCTTGTAGGAATTTTTGTTTTCTATTGCTGGAACAGGCAGGGATGCAGTCAATGTGTTTGGGTTTTTTTTAACTCTCCTTTTTATATCCACAGGTAAATATGTCTATCAGCCCATGAATCCTGTGGAGCAGCTTCCAAGCACAGAAATTCCTGTCCGGCCACGGGGAGCCATGAACACCATTCAGATCTCAGTCTCACTCACGGAACACTTTTTGAAGTTTGCCCCTGTTTTCCAGCCACCACTGCCCCCTGACTCCCCACAGTACTGCACAATCTCAGACCTGTTTATTGACAATTACCGTGTGAAATGCATTAACGGGAAGATGTGCTATGTCCAGAGGCAGCCTCCTGTTCTCGCCCAGAAAATGAAGCCTCAGGAGGTCACTGCTCGCAATGCCTTACTTTCAAGAGAGAGCAATACACCAAAAATGGATCACTGCTCTTCCCCCTCCAGCTCTGAGGACTCTGGGATTAATGCTGTGGGGGCTCACTACATGGAGTCATATGATGAGGACACAGAGGAAGGGGCAGAGCTAAGCTCAGAAGAGGATTATACCCCAGACAGCAGTTGGGAACCAGATGAGTGCCCTCTCCTGTCACCTTCACAGTGTGAGATGGAGGTGATTGAGACAATCGAGACCACAGTGTGAGAGGTGTGATCTGGCCAGGAGCTCTAAGGAATCCGTTTTTTCTAGCATTTCTACTGGCTTTTCTCTCTGGTAATAATTCCTCTTCGATGCATCTCCTCGCAGAAAAGCATAGGAACAAGACGTAGAAATCAGCGAGCTAGTTGCTTGAAGTCTTAATTCTGCCAACGAATTTCAAAGTGCCCCTCACTAATGACACCTGCCAGGCCTGCATTTCAGTTATAAACTTATAATAGTACATTCCACAGCTCTCCTAGCATAAGGCAGCTGATCTCAGTCAGGGTCACCTCATAGTTATAGCATGAAACATGAGCCACTCCTGCTAATGCCATCTATCAGATCACTGTATCAAACTCTCACCAACAAAGGAGATCTTGCAGAGCATCATGGGTAGGCTACACAATTTGCTTGGTGAGCAGAACTGAGTCTAGAAATAACTCTTCTGTATTCATTCGCTCTCTCTCTCACTTCAAAGCCCAGTCTGAAGAGCTGAGGCCCTTCTCTTCTCATCACAAACTCTGTCATTGGGGAGTCATTTCTGCCTGGCACAGTGTGGCTCCTTGCAAGTATTGACGTCACCACCCTTTCAGCTGGCTCAGAGAGCAGCGCTGGGGGTTCTTTCCCTTCTCTAGGCTGAGCATAATGCACCTACAGTGATCCAAACCCCTGTCTGAGAACGGAGGGAATGATGTGGGGTCCTGAACTGAAATTCACTGAAGAGCAGGTTGTTCTACTGCCAGTTGGCCAGACTCAAACCTTTCTTTATTCTGACTGGGGAAAACCTTTCACTCTTTTTCAGGGGAGATTGTATGTGTTAAACCAAGACTGTTCTGGATTTAGCTTACAGCTTACACAGAAGAAATACTAACCTCAAATGGCTCCAAATTAAAATAACTCTAGGGCAGAGAACAGGCTTGCATTGGAAGGGCTTGGAGCAGATAAGCTAATTGGTCTTTTAGAGTTAAGAATATTTACGCCATCTTTGATTGTTTTAGGTTTAGAAGTTGGTTTAGCCTTGGTCCAAATTCACAGCTGGTTTATTTGGTGTACAGCTGTATCACCAGCTCTGCTTACAGCTACTGGTCCCTTTCCACAAAGCACTTACTTCAGAGTAACTCTACGAGCTTCAATGGGTCTACTCTGGAGTATGCACTTTGTAGATCCAAAGCTCCATGCTATTTGGAGGGTGGGAGTGGGCTCCTTACAAAGCTGGTTGTAAAAGCTACACTAAAGATTAGGGTAAAAAAAAAAGGGCAGCCAGGTAGAAAGTGGGTAGTTTGCCTAACTCTTCCTCAATGTAGCCCTCCTTTCCCATCCCCCCTCATTCCTTTCATTCTCACAGAACTTAAATCTCTTGCCACCAAATAGTTAGAAAAGCTAAGTGCCAGATAACGATGGCTGAGCTTCACATCAGCTGGGGTGTGTGTGTGTGTGTGTGTGTGTGTGTGTGTGTGTGTGTGTGTCCCCTGCAGATTAGCAAGTTAGGATTCCCAATAGCAGTGCTATGAAGAAACATACGTATAGCAACACTTGGATTTGAATGTTTATTATGTTAGTCAGAAAGGCTCCCATTTTTAAAGAACTGTGACAGTGCAAACCCCATTCATTCTAATGGGGTTTTCACTAACACGGTGCTTTTGGGAGCAAAAATGCAATTTGGTAAGGTGCAAGTGTATTTGAGTTGGCTCAGGGATCAGAAGCCAGGGGATCCTAAACAAGACTTTCCTAAGCAGCAAGGACAACAGCCATTTTCCCGATAGTATGTATCTCACCCATTTGATAATGTGAAAATTCATTATTTTGCTCTGAAGAGTTCTCCATATATCACTTTGGCTCTTGACAGTCAATTCAGCCTTTTTGGAATGCTTGCTGTAGATCTTCCAAAAACTTTGATGAGAATAAGGATATATAGGACTAGGTACTGGTTTAGTCCGACTCCTCAGTACTGAAACCTCTTACTATATTCTAGGTAGTAGAACAGAAATTATCTACCACTGTATCCTGGCATATTACTAATTTTATACACTTTGTAATGAGCACCTTTAGATAATGTTTAGATGACTGTGTGTGTTCTCAAGGATTATTATATACGCTCACGTACTTTTTAAACTAAAAATTAACAGGTTGAGAGGAGAAGAACCACCACCTTTAGAGTGGTGATATAAATTATAACACAAGTGCAGCAGGGTTATGGAGCAGCTGGATGAAAGAAAGGGTGGGTTCCCAGTCAGGGGGAGGTGGCCAACATCAAGGTGGGGAGGTTCAGAAGAAGCAGGGCTGAGCAGTGCTGCTCATGCCATACAGCCCCAAGGCATAGCAGCCACAGCTATGGGCCCTGTGGCCGTGGGGCCCCAGACATGGGAGCCCACCAATGCTAGGCAGATGTGTCCACATGCTGAGTGACTAAGACCGGTTTTAGTTGAGTGGTGTGTGCTCCCGCCAAAAAACCATGCACCTTTGAAAAGTGCCACGGACGAGGTTTCGACATGCGATATCAAGGTATTTAATCTGTGGCTTTAAAGACTGCATGACCGGTGATGACGCACATCTAAACCCCGCTTGTGGCACTTTTCAAAGGTGAGTGATTTTTTGGGTGTAAGTGCATGCCACTCATCTAAAAAAGGCCTATGTACAAGGAACCAACGGGCTGTGGAATTCAGGTTAATTCAGACTGGAGTTCTGTGTATGATCAGACACGTACTTACTTCACCCTTTTGGAATCGCATTCCATCCTGCCAGTGTCTAAAGGGAAAGTGGAGTAAAGTTAGAGAGCTTTTTTTAAAAAAAAATGTGAGCACGCTCTCTTGGATAAGCAAAGCTTTCCCCTGAGCATTGGACTGTGTTAAAAGTTCTCATAGGTTTTATAGGAAGAAGAAAATATTACACACAAATGTCACATTTAATTACTCTTAGATGTGTGGAATCTTTGCAGGGTTAGACTCTACCACTTTCAGACATCCCTCCCTCCGCGCATATTCTGACTGCAGAAGGGAATGCGCAGCCAGGATATGTGCAGGGATCGGCCAGTCTGAAAGCACACACACCCCCACGCAGCTTTGCTGGGAGACACGCACAGGGATGCAGAGCTCATTCCTGTTCTGCATCCCTATGCGTATCTGCCGGCAAAGTCACGCGTAGGGGGGCCTTTCAGACTGGCTGATCCCCACATAGGGGGGCCTTTCAGACTGGCTGATCCCCGCGCATATCCTGGCTACGCATTCCCCCCCTGCAGCCAGAATATACGCCGGGGGCGGGAGGGAAGGTCTGAAAGTGGACAATCTGTCTTGTTGCCCCCTGCCTGGCTATAGGAGCAGCCTGAAAGCAGCTCTTTCTGACAAGGATTGACAGCAGGCTGTGGGAGAGGGAACTGTAGAAATTACAAATTATATCTTAGAATAGAAGCAGACTGTTGGGAGTGACAATTGGGGCCACATAACTTTCTTCCATTAAACTGAATAATTGTCCTGATTACCAGTGAGGACGGCTACAGCGTCCAGCCATGAACAAGATCCTGAGTGGAAAAGGGGCGGGGGCAGAGCACAAATGCAAAACACTGCATCTTGATCAGCATTGGGCTAGGTACATTTTTACCAAACTGTTAATGATTAGCAATAGGCACATGCTGTGTTTCTCTCTTAATCTGCTCTGTTTAAAAGTCTTAAGCACAATGGGCTAAGTCCTGTCTATGTTACACCCTGTGCAGTGCCGGGCCTCACCCAGGAAAGGAAGGGGGACTTGCTTGGGTAGAGACTAGGACAGGATTTGCTCAGAGGGTTTAGCACATGTTTCTCTAGTTTCTGTTCAGCCTCAAACTGCCTTCTAGCAGATTGCTTTGTGTATACTTCCTTATGAAATAAATGTCAACATTTTCTTTTGCACTAACAGAGAATATGGTAAATTCTTTTGCACACTGTGGTTTAAATATCCATATCCTAAAATAGTACCTTTTTGGCCAGTACAGTAATGGTTTTGTTATCTTGTACCACCTTCCCAGCAGCATATGGTTTGTATCCAGTTCAACAAAGAGAGTCATTAACACCTTATTAATCCAGCTGAAGAAAGAGCTGACTGATTCCCTGCCCTGACTGCTGTTATGGTTATTCATTCATGGGGGAGTGGTACCTGTTATCACTTTAATAAGATTGGGATAAGCCCTGCTATCAAAGAACAAAGGAAAATAACACCCAGGCAGGAAGATGTGTGCTTGGAATCAAGATGAAAACTAATTAATGTAAGAGGGCTGAGAGGGATGATTTTTTTACTGTGCTGAAAGGGAGTCACTGCTTCCATATATGATCCTTTGAGTGTTTTTAAAACTAAAACTTCAGAGTTGGTAGGCTTGATCCCACACCCTGTGGATCATGTGTGCAGCTGTGCACAAACCATGCAGATCCTCATTGTGGGCACATTGTGCCCCGTGGAAATGATGCGCAGGTGGCATCCACAGGGCGTGGGATCGCTGTCAAAGTCAATCCACACATTTGAGAATTTTGACTATTTAATAGGCTGAGTTTTAAATCAAACCCATCAGTCCTGCATTTACAAACATGTGCAGAGAGCCTCTCACCCAGACATCATTTTCCACCCCAGCTCAGCCACAAAGTAGTCAGTGGACTATTATAAATTTGCATAAACACACACAAATTAATGCAAATTAGAGGTGGCAAGAAGTGTACCTATTTCTCTCCATCAGATGTTGGAAGATATGGATGCTGAGGTTATTCATTCTGATTGGGGTAGGGCGCAGTGCTCTATTTCAGGATTATGGGAAGAAGGGAGCATATGTACCATCACACCTCACTATAACAAGCCATGTTTATTACAGTCCCAACCTCAAGAACCATTTCCATTGCATATTGCCAACCATAATGTAATGAACTTTTCCCCATGTCCTATGGGGGTCCATTATATTGAGGTCATTCTGTATTGTCATGTAACAAACCATATAGTTTCATCTCCCGCCTACATGTTGTAATGAATTGTTCTACATTTTTTATTTGGTAAATAAGAGTTCCCCAGACCATGAAGCAAGCAGATCATCTAGCCACACTGACTGATAGAAACTGCTCGGCATCATTGTGGCTCACTCAGTTGTGCCTAGCTGTGTTCTGATGAGAACATTTTCCAGTACAGGATATTTAATGTTCACCAGTCTATTTGGTTCATTGTATAAAACTGCACCTGCTTCATCATTTTGCATAATTATAAGTTATAATTATAACTCTGCCTATCTATGAGCTGTTGAGGATTGGATAGAACCCTTTAAAGGTTGGAGTCAAGAGACTCATTTTTGCATATTACAAACCACTAATCAATTTTAATATTTGTAGAACACACAAAGGGAGAAAAAGAGGAAATATTTTAAGAGAGAGAGTTGGAGACTATACTTCAGATCTTATTAGACTAGCTATTCTCATAGTAGTTAGTCCAATTCATCTCAGGTCCTTTGTCTCCATCCCTTACATTTAGGACCAACATGGAAGCCACATTTTGTTCTACAAAAGAAAGTAAATAACCCTTCAAATGTAATGATCCCCTTTGCTGATTTTCTCTTTGATAAAAAGAGAGACACTCTGGTTTAATAATGTCTGCTGGTTTAATGTCCTACTGGGAGATCAGTTGCTAAGGAAGCCTCTTAAGAGCAGACCACACAAACAGGGAAAGCAGGCAGGTGTGACTCAGCTTGCAGGTCTTAGCTCCCACATTGCTGCCTAGGCCAAGTGACTAGTTTTCCTCTCCCAGACTGCATCACTCATTAGCCAACCTGGGACTCGGGGGCTTTCCCAGTCAGCATTGACAGGATTTGCTTTGAGTCTGGCAACGTTTAGCAGGCAGCAACCTGGTGAAACTGGATTCTTTCTAGACCGAAAGCAAAAACATACATCCCATAAGGGGCAGCAACCACATCCCATCCAATCAGTTCCTGATGCTCTATGCACAACAGCTTCCTTATAGCAACAGACTAGAAACATCCTATAATGATAACACTTTCACAGCCACCAGCAGCTTTTTGATTTCCTACATGGGACACGGTGTAGTTTAAAGCAACTTAGTTCCTGCAATTATTTTGGTTCCATTCTCTGCTATCTTTCAGTGACTATTTGTCATAACAACATGGCCTGAGGGTGAAGTGACAGGCCACCTGCCACCCACTGTGGCTAATTTAAGATTTCAACTCAGAGTTGCATCCAAGCCAAACACATCAGCTCAGGGAGAGGATCTGATGCTGATGTTTCAAAAAAAGCAACTTTCACCCATCGTCAGGGCCAGATGGATGGGCAGATGCAGCATTTTAGTTTCTCTTTTGCTCAGCTGTCTCCTGCCTCCCAGAAATTGCTACATGAAAAAGATTTCCTTTGCTAGTTGTTATAAAGATCAGGACCTACAGATATCAAAGGCGAGCAGTACATACAGCACAGCTTAAACAAAGAGCTATTTGCCTGTAGGCTTAAACCCCCAGTATTTCAGTCATGAGCTATGGTGTGGAGTTTTAATGACAAGCCTTTGGTTCCTGTCCCCTTTGTCTGGCAGCACAAAAGCACTAGAGTGACTGACTTGAAAATGAAGCTAAGGGATTTCCTTGAGTAGGGGAATTGTCAGAAGGCATAAAGCTGGCATGGCTGTCCCACTCACTTTCCTCAGGATTGTACTACGCTTGCCCATTTGCCTCCAGCAAACCAGATCTACGCAAACAACATGCAGGGAGGCTATGCAACACTGGAGGAAAATGAAGTTCTATTGTCAGTATTTTCCAGCCATTCCTTAAGCCTAATGCTTGAGTGCAGAAACAGGAGATACTGAAAACTAATGTGTGTGTGAGTGATGATTCTTTACTGTGCTGAAAGGGACTATTACTGCTTCCATATGTGATTCTCTGAGTGTTTTAAAAAACAGTCAATGCACACAGAGAATTTTGACTATTTAATTGGCTGAGTTTTAACTCAAACCATCAGTCCTGCATTTACAAACATGTGCACAGAGCCTCTCACACACACATGGCAACCATGGGCCTGTCTCAGAGAGTAGTGGGCCCCAAATATGTTGGAGGACATACCCTGGATATGATATTTTGCACGGGCCTTGAGGCAGGGGATCCATTGGTGGGGGAAGTATCAATCAACAGTGCCCTTGTTGTTGGCGGATCATTCTTTCCTCCGGGCAGATATCCTGGCATGTGTCGGGCCCCGGGAGGGTGTGTAACCAGTTAGGTTGGTTCACTCCCGAAGGCTTATGAAACCTGAAAGGTACCAGATAGCTCTAGGGGATGTTTCCTCTGACCTCAATGGCTGCTTGCTTGATGACCTCATGTCCAGGTGGAATACCGTGCTAATGGAGGCCATCGACTGTGTGGCTCCCAGGCGTCCACTCCCGAATTGCTGACAACGCAGCTCCCCGTGGTATTCCGGAGATCTGCGGCAAATGAAACAGGAAGGGCGGCAGTTAGAGCGATGGTGGCGTCATTCGCGTACTGAAGTTGACTGGTTGCAGCATAGAGTCTGGTTATGTACCTATGCCACTGCGGTGTGGACAGCAAAGAACGTTTTCTTTGCTGCCCTCATTGCGTCCGCTAAGTCCCGCCCAGCTGAGCTGTTTTGGGTGGTGAGGGGGCTGGTCAGTCCGGCCTCCCTCCGTCTGGACGTAGAACCATCAAATGCTCACGGTGATTTGTTTGCGGACTTTTTTGCGGATAAAATCGTTCAAATTAACCAGTTTTGATGCGACTTTTTCAGCAGGGAACGGGTCAGAGGCAGAAGCCCCTTCTTGTCCTGCTTTATGGGATGAGTTTCTGGCGGTGTCCGCCCTCAGAACAGCTCTTGGGACTGTTCAAGCCACCTATTGTGAACTAGATCCATGCCTGTCCTGGCTGGTTAAGGCTAGCCAGAAGACACTGGGGCCGCTGCTGGAAGGGATAGTCAACGCCTCCCTTGGGGTGGGCGGGGTGCCGGGCTGTCTCAAGGAGGCGGTGTTGCGGCCCCTGCTCAAGAAATCATCTTTGGATGTTGATGCCCTTGCCAGTTATCGGCCAGTCTCTAACCTTCCCTTTTTAGGGAAGGTAATTGAACAGGTGGTGGCTGAGCAGCTTCAGGGGCATTTGGACCGGGTGAACTTTCTCGATCCCTTGCAGTCGGGCCTTCATCCAGGTTATGGCATGGAGACTGTGCTTGTGGCCTTGGCCAACGACCTCTCCCGAGTTGGACTGGGGTCATTCGACCCTGCTGATCCTATTAGATCTCTCAGCTGCATTTTATACTGTTGATCATGAGTTGATGGTGACTCGGCTGCAGGACTGGGCAGGGATTGGCGTGACTGTGGTTCCACTCTTCCTTGGCCAGAAAAAGCAGAAACAACTGGGGGGGAAGCTCCCTTCTTTCCCTGCATCCTGTGTGGCAAGGCAGAGTCAGGGAGACAGCACCAGCTCCATATAGAAGTGCAGAAAGTGGCCAGCAGTGAGAGGAGGGAGAATCTATGGCAGAGAGAATCCGGTTCAAGGTCCTGTTCCCACAGCAGCTACCACCATCCCACGTTTACTATCTTGTACGTAGCTGTTGTCACAGTGACAACTATGTGCAAGGACCTAACATGCAGTGGCCCTCACGGTAGGCTCCAGATTCCCAGAGCTTACATTGTGAATGAACAGTGTTAAGCTGCCAGGTAGCAACTATGCACCAGGGGAAAATATGGTTTCCTAACAAATGTGATAGTACTGTCTCCATCATGAAGGGTGCAGTCACACTCATTTACACCCTCTGACCAACACTGCATATTTGGACTTATTCATTACTAGTGTGCCCAAACAAAATGGTGACTCTCTCATAAGACACAAGGACATCTCTTTGAGTTGGACAAAAATATTTTTATAGCACCCCTGCCCCAATGGTGCTCACAGCACTTCACAAAATAAAAAAAACTTCCTCGTCTGATTGAAAGAAAACCAATGAAAACCAAAGAAACCAATGAAAACTCTGATCCAGAGCCCAACATGACTATGCAAAAGGTGGATGAAAAACGGTGTCTACTTTTGAGTGCTGTGATGGAGTAGACCGCTGGGAACGAGATGAATAAAAGGGTGGGTGAGATTAAAAAGGACTGAAGATCAGTGGCTGACTAAACTAAGAGACAGATCATGAAGCAAACCCATTGGAAAAGCTGCCCCACAATCTGACATTAATCTCAACAGATGTTGATGCTGAAGGAAGGATTGATTGATTGATTTTGATGGATAACATCACACATTGAAAGAGCAACAGAACTGAGAAGCTGAGCCAGAAAGTCTGGCAAATAAACTTGATGAGAGTTCTACTGTCTTAACTAAGGCTAAGGAACTGGATGATGAATAAAAATTCAAGAATGGAGCCAGTTGCCATTCTGCACCATAATAATGTGGTGTTCATTAATATTTGCCCCATCTCAGTATTTATTTTTATTTTTCTAAGAAATGGTCCATCTCACTCCCTGCTGTCACGCAGCTGCTTTGTGGCATCCCATGTGGAACTGATTTGTAGGCACCCTCAGGGTTCATATTTCTCTTGGTACTATGAGATGTCACCATGCATTGTAAGGGGCAATGAATAAGATGTTTCAGCTCCTCCCGTGTAATTTGTTCATCTAATTTTACAATAAACTTGACCAAAACTCAGTAAATCCTCTTACATACAAAAAAACTACATATAGAGCTCTTTCCCTTTGGATCACATGTTATAAGTTACTCATGGATGTGTGTAAGTGTTACAATGGTGAAGAGACAAAAAAATAAGAAGTCTGGAGAGGAGAACAGGGGACACTAGGGATGTGCGCAGGGGTAAATTTTGTCTTTCCAATTTGTCTTTTTTGTATTTTTAGTCTTTCAAAGAAATTAATTGTAGGTAATGAATGGCCCACACTTTCCCACTTTAAATTATAAATAATTCATAATGAATGGTATATAACCTGTAAGTAAGATTTTTTAAATAGCGCTTTTCGTTGGCAAATCAGCAGTTTCCTATTAATGAAAACTCTGAATTTGCATTCTTTGTGGTGTGTAATAAGGTCTTTGCATGGTAACTGGCCAGCTTTCTGATACAAACTGGACAATGATGGTACAGTCAGCCCTCTGCTCTGGGAGTAAGTACAGAGGGAACGATCACTCCTCCAGAATTTAGCATAGAGTTGGAAGGAGAGAAATGAATCCCCATTCTCTCTTCAATCTGATCTCAGGGCAAGAACGTGAATGTATTAAAGATTCAAATTATATGTACGCTTGGTACAAACAGCTAACAAAAATAATACTTTGAAAACTTGAGGCGGAGGGGTCTTCCCCTGAGACACCCCTCAGAAATGAGACTGGATTATTCTCCAAAAGCACTGCAGGGTTTGGGTTCTATAGCTGGATGGAAACCCTGAATACAGATCCCTTATATGCAAGCTTGGTGCAACAACAAGAATAAAAACTTTGAAAACTGGGGGTGGGGGTCCTGAAACACCCCTCAGAAATGAAACTGAGTAATGGAAACCCTGAGGGAAATAATATTTAAGGATCCAAAAGTAAAAATGGGGAGTGTAATTTGCCTGTTACACTCCTCAGTTAAAACAACGAGGAATGATGTATTCCCCCAAAGCACCTATTATTCTATATCATGCTTCTATTATTCTGTATCAAAGCTTCTATTCTATATCATGCTAATCTATCCTAGTTTAGCTAAATGACGCTCTCTCCCAATCCTGTCCCTTTCTCACAATAGTGCCTGCTGCCAGATCTAATAAGCTGAGGGGGGAGGGGCGCAGACCATGGCTCTGCCCAGCGACTGCTCCACATGCAGCAGCTGCAGCCAATGAGAATGTCTGGCTTCTTTCTCCCTGCCTCAGCTGTTTCCCACGCACAGGAGATCCCTGCCTACATCTCTGCGCAGGAGGATTCTGCACACTAGACTGGCCACTGGAGCCACGTTCAACACAGGGGCAGATCCAGAAGTGATGTGGATGGGGGGGGCTGAAGTCCAAAGTTAGTATAGCTCCGCCTCCAGCCCCACCCCCTACCAAGTGAGCAACAGTGTTAGGCCAGTTTATTCCCCACCCCAACCCAACCCCCCAAGCCACAGCTCCAACAGGGGAGAGGAACTCAGGTTCAGTGGAGCAGTTGATATGATAGCTGGGCTCCAGCTACCGCCTGAAAGTGGGCATCAAACACAGATGGTTAAATAACCCCTACCCCTAGTCTCACTACAGGAAAATACAAAGTCTAGGGGCAAATCCCCATTGTACCCCATGCCAAAGAGGGAAATAAATCAGGGAGGGGCAAATGCCCCCTTAAGCCCAAAGTAGATGTGGGGCAAATCCTCACTGTGCAAAAGAGGGCAATAAAAGATAGGGGGGAAATGCCACCTTACAAGCCGATCAGGTAAGAACCAAATCCCTACTGCACTCCATACCCAAAGAGAACAATAAAAGAGAGATGGGCATATCATGCCCCCCTTGTAGGGTTGTGTATGTCATTTTCTTTTTTACAATATTGATAATGAACATTGTTGTTTTCATTATCATTATTGCAATATCAAAAATGACAAACAACAATGACGAAAATAGAAACGAAAATGACGTTTTGTTTTTGAAATAAAGAGAAAGACCTGAAAAACATATTTCTGGCTGTAACTTTGTTGTTTCTCATTCAATTCTGATTAAACAAGGGGAGGGTGTACCCCCAATGGAGAGCACTATGTGTACCTATTTGTGAAATGATTAGGTAAAGGAAACCGATTTTAGAACAACTGAATGTTGTGATTTTCATTACACATGTGAATATTATGTCCCTCCATAAGCCTAACACTCCTGCCAATTCTCAGAAAGATTGGATAAAGGGTTCTGATGGTATAAGACATTAACTTGAAAATACATTTCCAGCTGTATCATTTGTATATTCCATCCTGTTTAAAAGGTATTTGGAAGGAATATATCACATACCTTCACTGTCATATCTGCCAAACTACAGAACAATTTGATAAAGGCACCCAATTTTATAAGCAATTGATGTTGTCCCCGTGAAGACCATTATTCAGATAAAAAGCAGCACATGCAGTGCCAGTCAGAGGCCGGCACCTGGCATGGCAGGGGGAAGAGAGACTGTAGGAGGGAGGATGTGGAGCAAACCAAAAGACTGGCAGACACATTCACTGGCCAATTACTGCATTCTTCCAGCTTTACAGGACCAATTGGTAGTGGCTTCAAGGCAGGCATAGGTGGCGGCCCTGAGGTGGGCATAAGGGCATAAAGGAGATAACAGGGACTTTGGGGATAGCATCCCAGCAATCAGGGGACATAGTTTACACATCCAGGCTGGTCAATTATCATCACAATCACATCCTGCAGCACTGTGACAGAGGACATAAGAGAATCTCTATTGACTCTTTCCTAAACAGATGCTTCTGACTTACCAGTAACAAGTGGGGGAGAGATGTTGGGATGGTCACAGCACAGAATGAGGATATTTGGTTGACCTTTCTGCTGGCCAGTTGGCATCACCAACCGATCTTATACCACAGTGACATCAGAGAATCCCTGGCATCGGCTCCTTCTCTGCATATGCTGTGCAGGCATATAAAATTGGAACCCTGTATCACAGTTTTCTGATATGTGGCAGAGATGATAATGAAATGATAATTAAAGTGTTATATACAGCCCTGCCAAATTTCATATACACTGGTTGGACTACAAAGAAGTTAGTCAGATATACATTTATATGTTAATTGCTTATACCACCAGGACCCTTTATCCAATACTTCTGAAAGTTGGCAAAGATAGTAAATATGGGAAGGGGTGTAAACCTGCCAAGTGTCATCTACATTAGATATGAGGCAAAGAAGTTACAGCTAAAAATGTATATGAACGTATATGAAGAATTTTGCAAAATAAAATGATTCAATTGCTTCTAAAATTGGATTCCTTTAGTCAATCCTTGTGAAATTGGTACACTTAATGCCTTCCATCGGAGGTATATGCAGCCCATGTTTCAGCCACATATAGGGGAAAAACAACAAAGGTACAGCCCAAAATGTGTTTCCCATTGAAACCAATGAAAATGAAAGCCAAAACGAAATGGGGGGGCTGAAGCCTCCTGAGGGTCCCCCCGCCCCATGAATCTGCCCATGCAACACAACAAGAGGGTAAGACGGCTGCAGTTAGCAGCAGGCATGCGTTGGGGCTCCGGGAGAGCAGGGCTCCAAAATCCAAGGGTGATTTCAGGTCCCACTCCGAAGAGGGCTTTTTTGTTGTTGTTAAATGTTGTGTTCGGTAGACATGAAATGCACATCCTTAGGGAACACCATCCTGCTTGCAAGACAGTGAAGGAGGGAGGGGAATTACTGCCAAAATGTTAACACCCACCTCAAAGCAGGAGGTGTAGTAGATCAGCCTAATCCCTGCAGCAGCCAGGCAGAGATAGAGGTGTCCCCTGTTTGTGCATGAATGAGCCACCCTACGGCAAGGTGGATGCGACGCCCAGCCATGGAAGAGAACAAGGAATCCCATGAGAGCACAGGTCACCATGAGCTCCACTGTGCATGGCTCTTTAACTGCCTGTCCTTTTCTCAGGCATCAGGACAAGAGAGTGATAAGGGGGTATTTGAAAGTGTATTTTGTCTTCTTTCTGCTTTGGAAAGGAGGCTGTGATACAGCAGCTAAAAAGGCAAATGCTATTTTGGGTTGTATTAACGAAAGGTTGTCTAGAAGACAAGAGAAGTGATGGTTCCTCTCTACTCAGTCCTGGTCAGTAAGTAAAGGCAGAACCGCTCACAACCCAGGAGGCACAAGGCTCCAACCTGTCACCCCTGCAGCTTTCCCAGCCCCAAAATGCTCCTACCTGTTACCACCGTTTTGTGGGGAGTGGGGAGCAGCAGTGGAGTCAGCTGGAGCTGCTCTCCTGGGACTTGGGGCCTCTCCCCCACCCGTCAGCCCCGTGCATCCCCCCACCCCCTGCCTGCCAGTCAGCCCTGCAGACCTTACTAGACTTTGACAGGATACAAACTCCAAGATGCATTCACTTTATAGGGCTGGGACTGATGCAGCGCTTGAACAACAGACTGCAAATCAGCTACACAGGGAATGTAAGGATCAGCATTATATTTCCAAATGCAAATTTAAGGCTGGAATTTTCACAAGAGTAAAAATCCTAGAACCACCAGACTGGATCAGCCCAGGGCCCTGTCTCCAACACTTGCATGCCCAGACACTAATGGAAACATGGCAGTGGCCCCCACATGCAGCCTTTTAAAGAAGTACAGCCTCATCTCGGATGCTCACCGGCTGCAAGTAGAGAGGCCGGTGTTGATCTGGTGGAGCCTGCACATGGCGGTGGCAAGTTATCCTTGGGAGAGGAGAAGGGGAGGGTGTCTGTGTGTGAGAGAGAGAATGAGTGAGTGTGAGGGGGATTGTGTAAATGTTTGGGGTGTGAGTGAATGAGAAGTGTGAGTTTGTGTGTGAGAAAGGTGTGGTGTGAGTGAGCGAGAATGAGAATGGTGTGTGCGTCATGCATGTGTGTGTGAAAGAATGAGAAGTGGTGTGTGTGTGTGTGTGTGTGTGTGTGTGTGTGAATGGTTGAGAGTGGGGTGTGTGCACCATGCATGTGTATGTGAAAGAGAAAGAAGTGGGGTGTGTTTGTGCTATCATGTCTGTGAAAGAGAATGAGTGGTGTGTGTGAAATTTTAACTAATTAATTTATTTTTATTTATATTGTTCTATTTTTACCCTGCACCCTCCTGCCCATGGCAGCTTGGGGTGGCTTACAAAGTGCAAAAATTAAATACATATATAAAATACAAAAATAGATTTTAAAAAATCAAAAATATAAAATAAACACAACAGCAGAGTTAGAAAAACCCTTCCCCCCTAACCCCCACCCACTCTTCACCCATCTCCCTCACTGAAGGCCTGGCAGAACAGTCAGGTTTTACGCTGTCTTCAGAAAGAGGGGAGGACTGGGGCCAGGCAAACCTCTGTCGGGAGGGAGTTCCACAGCCTGGGTGTGGCCCCAGAGAATCCCCTTCCCATGGTCACCACCCGAGAAAATTGGAGGACTTCGAGTTGGGTGCTCCTGGTTGACCAGAAGGGCGGCTCCAGGACCCAGAGGGTGAGGCGGTCTCGCAGGTAGGCAGGGCCCAGGCCATGCAGGGCTTTATAGGTCAAAACCAACACCTTGAGTTGGGCTCAGAGGACTCTAGGCAGCCAGTGCAGAGCACGGAGCACTGGTGTAATGTGCTCACGATGACCCGTCCCCAAGGGGAGGTGGGCCGCTGCATTCTGCACCAGCTGCAGTCTCCAAACAATCACCAAGGGTAGCCCCACGTAGAGCGCATTGCAATAGTCTATAGGGATGGACGAACGCGGTTCGGCAGTTCGGAGTTCGGCCCGAACTCGGCCTGTTCAGACGACCGAACTCGAACCTGAACCCGAACGCGAACATACCGAACAAGCCGAACACCAAACGGTGAAATGGCTGAACAGTTCGGTCAGTTCGGATTGCATTCAGATGAGTTCGGGTGGCAAAAAAAGGTTCACTGGAAGGTCAAACATTACAGGGAGGTGTCAGTCACTAAGGAGCAGACTTCCAGGCACCAGGCTTGCAAGAAACGAAACTAATTATCTGCCTCCCCACTTCCCAACACCTTCTGAGCTAGTCACTGTTCCTGAACAGCAGGCGTTGAGTAGGATTTTTAGATTGCTTTAAGTTTCATTTCACTTTTGTAATGAAATGAAACTTAAACCATAAACTGAAACCTTGTGTTATGCACTGTACAGACTCATTGAGTATGTA
>QEPC01010688.1:1861401-1882081 GCA_003113815.1 Sphenodon punctatus
GAGAGCCAAACTTAAAAAAGAGCCCGGGCGGGCCGAATAAACTCCCTGGAGGGCTACAGAAGGGCAATTCACCGGTAAGAATCCCAATTGCCCTTTCTATAGCCCTAGGTCCGTTTATTCGGACCCAGGGAGGTCACAAAGCAGTATGGTTTATTCGGTAGGGGAGGGCCCAGTTTGGCTAGCACCCATCACCCCCTGGAGAATCCGCCTACCGAAGGCGGCCTCCGCAGATTGCTGAATGTCAATTTTATAATGCCTAGTAAAAGTATGTAGGCTCTTCCAGGTAGCCGCCTTGCAAATTTCAGACAAGGGGGCCCTGGAATGGAAGGCCGAATTGGTGGCCGCACTCCGAGTGGAGTGTGCTAGAATTGGACTGGGAGGCTGAAGCCCCGATGCCTTATAGGCCTCGGAAATGCAGGACGATATCCAGCCTGCTATAACTGTTTTAGATACCCTCTTGCCCCTGTGGCGTGGATGGTAACTCACGAGGAGACTAGAGGAGCGTCGGAAAGGGGCCGAACGCAACATATAAATGTTTAGAGCCCTCCGGACGCCCAGGCAATGCCACCGCTTTTCCAGCGGTGGCGCGGACGGGGGCAGAATGAGGGCAGGATTACGTCCTGTGCTAAATGGAACGGGGAGGAAACCTTGGGCAAGAAGGCCAGGTCCAGGCGGAGCCAGACAGACTCCCTCCTGAAAGAACAAAGGGCCGGGTCAATAGATAGTGCCCCGAGTTCTGACACCCTCTTAGAAGTGGTAATTGCTATCAGAAAAGCCACCTTGATGGATAGAAAGAATAAAGAAACCTGATGCAGTGGCTCAAACGGAGGCTCTGTAAGAGCCTTAAGTACCAGGTTCAAATTCAAATTAGGAAACCTATGCACCACTGGCAGCGAGAGTCGCTTGGCTGCTCTGATGAACTGCCGGACATGGGGATGGGGCGAAACCCTGGTTTTGCCTGATGTCCCTACTACGCTATCTATAGCCGCTAACTGCCGACTCAGAATGTTAGGCCGGAGACCCCTGTCCAGTCCCTCCTGGAGGAATTGGAGCACCTGAGGAATTGAAGGAGATAATGGGGGAATCCCCCTAGCTCTGCACCACCCCACAAAGACCCTCCAGGTGCACTGGCATATGCGCCTGGTAGATTTTTGCCTGGCCGCTATCAGTGTACTAATGACAGCGTCTGAATAGCCCATCTCCCGCAGGGCTAAGGATTCAACAGCCAGGCTGTCAACTTCAGGAATTCTGGCTGCTGGTAGGCCACGGGCCCCTGCGTCAGAAGATCGGGTGATACAGGGAGGGTGAGGCTGTGCCCCTGTGATAGGTTGATCAAGTCTGGGAACCAAGGCCGGCGAGGCCAATAAGGTGCCAATAAGGTGCCACCAGAATGACTGTGGCCCCCTGCGCCTTGCATTGGTGTATCGTCCGGCTGATGAGCGGAAATGGAGGGAAGGCGTACAGGAGACCCTGCAGCCACCGCTGATTGAGGGCATCGGTGGCTTCCGTGTTGCAGCAGGGGTGCCTGGTGAAGAAGCGTGCCAGCTTGTGGTTTGTCGGGGAGGCGAACAGATCCACTATTGACTGTCCGAACGTGTCCATGAGGAGCTGGAAGGCGGCCCCGCTCAGGGACCATTCTCCTGGTTCCAGCGTTTGACGGCTCAACCANAGCTTGTGGTTTGCCAGGGAGGCGAACAGATCCACTACTGGCTGTCCGAACGTGTCCATGATGAGCTGGAAGGCGGTCGAGCTCAGTGACCATTCCCCGGATGTGGAGGGCTGACAGGGATAGCAGGTGTTGCTCCACCCAGTTGAAGAGGCGGGATGCTTCCCTGTGTAGCGCCTTCGACCGCGAGCCGCCCTGGTGATTCACGTAGGCCATGGCGCTGGTGTTGTCTGTGAATACGACCACATGACGGCGCTCCAGGATCTTCCGGAACTCGAGGAGCGCGAGGCGAATGGCTCTCAGTTCCAGCCAGTTTATGCTGTTGCTGGCCTCTGTGGCTGTCCACACTCGCTGGGCCAGGTTGGGTCCGACGTGCGCTCCCCCAACCTGACAGGCTGGCATCCGTCATCAGCACCACCTTGGTTGGTTCCATCAGAGGTACGCCCTCGAGGAAGCGGCCTGGAGCTTCCCACCACTTGAGAGATCGCCTGATGCTGTCCGGGATCGTCAAGGACCTGGGGACCCTCTGGATGATCTCCAGCTGCAACGGGCGAAGAAGCCGCTGGAGGGGACGAGCATGAAAGCGTGCCCATTGCAGATGGCGAGTGCAGGCAATCATTGACCCTAGTAGGGAGATCAAGGACTGGAGGGAGGCCTGCGGCTGCGATTGCACGCGAGCTATAAGCCCTCTGATCTTGGCCTGACGTGCAGGCGGAATGAAAATCCGGTTTTGCTGGGTGTCGAAAATTACCCCCAGGTGTTCTAGCTGTTGGGCAGGTTCCAGGTGGCTCCTGGCGAGATTTATTTGAAAGCCATGCTCCTCGAGATAGACAATGGTGCGCTGCAGGTGAGCCCTGGCCGAATCCCGCGATGCCGCCCGGATCAAAATGTCGTCAAGGTAGGGGATTATCGCGATGCCCTTGAGGCGCAGATTTGCGATGAGGGGAACCAATATCTTTGTAAAGGTCCGTGGGGCTGAGGCGAGGCCGAATGGCAGGGCCCGATACTGCCAATGATGGTCATTGTATGCGAAGCGGAGCCAGCGGCGGTGTGCTGGCAGAATAGGGACGTGCAGATACGCGTCCTTTAAATCGATGGAGCAGAGCCAGTCGTTCTTTGCTATGGCAAGGGAGATGGAGGTCACTGTTTCCATCTTGAATCGCCGCCGCTGGACACATCTGTTCAGCCTCTTGAGGTCCAGCACCACTCGCCACTCTCCGCTTTTCTTTAGGACCAGGAACAGCAGAGAGTACATCCCCTGCCCCACTTGGTGATCTGGCACCCTCTCTATTGCCCCCATTGCCTCTAGCCTGCTTAGCTCTGCTAGCATTGCCCTGTGTTTGTCGGGCATGCGCGATATGGGGGAGATACGAAAGAACCGCTTTGGCTGGGATTGGAGCTCTATGGCGTATCCCCTTTCTACTGTTTGAAGGGCCCATGCATCTGATACGGTCCTGCTCCATTGCTCCAAAAAATAAAGGAGCCTTTCTCCCAACCGACCGGGGTCAGGGAAGGAAGAAGTGCAGGAGTCAGGAATCCTGTCTGCGGGCAGGGGATCCCTGTCGCTTAAATGGACCAGAGTGGGGTGCCTGCCTGCCCGGTTTCGCCCCTCGCCCTCTCTAGCCCTTGCCTCGCTGCTGGTTGTACCAGGATGCGTATGAGGTATATGGCCACTTGTAGCCTTGGTTCGGCTTGTAAAAGGGGCGAAAAAAGGGAGAGCGTGTGCTTCCTATCCTTACTGGAGGCTTGCGCCAGGGCCTTATCTAGGGCTGGGCCGAAGAGCTTACGGCCCCTAAACTTGCCGTGCACCAGAAGATTCTTGGCGTGTGAATCCGCACGCCAAGAGCGCAGCCAGAGGCGGTGGCGAGCCGCGACATTAGCTGCCATCCCCCTGGCTGCCCAGGTCACCATATCTGCGGAAGCATCCATTAAAAAAGCGTGGGCGAGGGTAACGTTCGCCGCTAGCTTCCGGGACATGGTTTCAGAAATGGCAGGGTCATTAGACAGCTTGAACCATTTCATTATGGCCCGGGAAGCATAGGATGCTGTGGTGGCCATCTGCAACGTATACGCTAGTGCCTCATAATTCTTGCGGAGGCCTATCTCGATGCCCTTATCCGTAGGATCCTTCGGGAGAAGGTCCTCAGAGGATGGGAAAACTGACTGACGGGTGAGGGACGCGGCTGCTGCGTCTACCTTAGGTGTCTTAAAGATAGGGTCGCTCTGCTGGGAAAACCCATACAGGGCCTGCTGAATTCTGGATAGCTTAGCCGCCTTAGTGGGGGCCGCCACTGGGCCCTAATTATTCTTTCAAAAGCCCGGTCCAGCACCACCCCTTTATTCCCCTTGGCCAGCTTAGGGATGTATTCCCTGTCGGAGTCGTCCTCTGAAGAGGATGAATCAGACTCCCCTGGCCTACGTGATCGTGGGGTAACACTCAGGACTCTCTGGGCTCGTTTGAGAAGCTTGGGCCCCTGATCAGAGGGCAGCTCCCTGCCTGCGTCGTTGTGTCCTGCACTCAGGATATCCTCCCAGCCGGGGGCATCCTGGTGCTCCTCGTCCGAGGACCGATACTCCTCCAGTATCACGGAGGCCTCCGAGAAGGAGGAAGGCCTGAGAGGGGTTTCGCCCTTCAAGTATTTTTTACGCCGTGGGGGCTGAGGGGTGTCCAAGAGGTCAGCAGAGGAGGAGTCCTCCAGCTCCCCTTCCTCCAAAGGGGCCTCTGCCTGCTCACTGCCTGAGGAGGAGCCCAGGAGATCCCGGAGGGAAGGGCCCCATGGCTTGCTGCTCCCCCTTTGCAGGCTAGCCTTTTGTTTCCCCTTGCTCGCCTGCTTCGAGGCGCCCTTAAAAGTGTCCCTAGGGGAAGGGGCCTTACGCTTCTGGGCACGCCGCTGGTTTGCCTCAATGCGGGCCAGCACCCCCATCATAGCCTGCAGAGTGCTCATCTGGAGCCTCTGAAATTCCTCTCCTGCCGCAGCCCCTCTTACTTGAGAGGAGGCAGAGGATTCTGCCCCCTCGAGGTCCTGAGCCTTCATGGCGCCGTCGCGCTCCTGGGCCGCTGCTCCTCCGCTGGGGCTGCGGGGGCCACGGCCTGGGCCTGTGGCTCCCTTGACCTGCCGCTGCTTGCCGGAGCGCTGGGTTTCTGAGGCTGTGCGGGCCGGGTGGCTCGGCGCGTCTTCGCCGGCTCCGCCATTCCCGCCGCCGATATGCGTCGTGTGTGCCCCGCTGGGGCTGCACACCACGCACTGGGCCCTCGGGCCGTACACAGGTGCTGGCTCCGAGTGCAGGGATCAGCTGTGAACTCCGTCAGCTGTGAAATCCGGTGTCTCGCCGCCGCGAGAGAAAGAGTAGTAGCCCCCACCGCCTCAACGAGAGACCAGGGAGGGAAGTGAAAGCCAGTTGGGAGCAGAGCCCCTGCGCTGCGTCCTATCCGTTCGGAGGCAGACTTTCGACTGGGGAAGCGAGGGCGCGCTCTACCTACGCATGCCCAGTCGGAAGTCAGTGCTGCCTCCTACTGGATGGAAGGGAGAACGCTCCCTGGGTCCGAATAAACGGACCTAGGGCTATAGAATCCTGGTTTTCACGTTCAAATCACTCCACGACCAAGCTCCTCCTTACCTCTCGGACCTAATTTCCCTACGCACTCCTGCACGCGCTCTCTGCTCTTCCGTTGTCCCCTCCCTCACTCTCCCTCGTTTCTCCTGCTTGCCTAACCGCCTTTGACCCTTCTCCCTCGCTGCCCCCCATGCCTGGAACTCCCTCCCTGCCCACATCCGCCTTGCCCCCTCCCTCCGCTCCTTTAAATCTCTCCTCAAGACCCACCTTTTCCTTGCTGCCTTTCCCAATGCCTGCTAGTCTTTCCCCTTACTCGTACTGTCTGCCCTCCTCTGCTGACTGCTGCTACCAACCTTTTTGTAACCAAGCCAAGCATACGCACCTGAGATTTTGCATCCGCTTGAATGTTTGTTTGTCTTCTCCCATGTCTCTCCCACTGTCCCCTCTCCCTGTCTCCCCCCTCTTGTCTTTTAGATTGTAAGCCACAGGCAGGGACCGCGTCTACTTCTGTGTTCTGTACAGCACCAGGTCATACGACTGGCACTATATAAATGTCTAATAATAATAATAATAATACTAGGCAGAAATGTTCAATAAAAATGTTCAGTCTGTATTTGGAAAGAAGCAAAGTCATGTAATGCCATACAACTATGATACACTTCTTTCCATTCCAACTGTAGCTAACTGTTCATTAGGAAGCCCAAATAACTTTCACCCAAGAGTTTTAAAAGAGTTGGCCGAAGAGGTCTATGGCCCATTGGAGCAAATTTTTAATGATTTTTGAAATATTGGTGAAATTCCAGGTGACTGAAAGAAGCCCAACTCTCCCTGCATTAAAGGATTGCTGTATCAAAGCCCCAGCTTACCTGACAGACCCATCACACTAGTAAAGAATTGCTATTACTTTCAGCTAACTCTTACTCACCAGCCTTAACATTGAGCCAAGGTTGGGCAAACAACACTAGAGTCTTAAGAACTGCTCACTCACCTTCCACTCAGAGTGCTGCTTGTTAAAATCTCAAAAGAGAATTCACAGAATGTGGCAGAAAACAGGTTGCTTACAGGGACTGGTGAGGTTGCAGCTCATCTGCATACTCTCCCAGCTGCCTTGGCTGTCATTGCTCGAAGATGCTGCGACGCTCCTGGGACTTGGCCTTTCTGCCGCCCTGACCTCCACTGACCAGCGTGCCTGGGACTGGTGAGGTTGCAGCTCATCTGCATACTCTCCCAGCTGCCTCGGCTGACATTGCTCGAGGACGCCGTGACCCTCCTGGGGCTTGGCCTTTCTGCTGCTCCGAGCTCCACCGACCAGAAGGCGCATGCCATAAGATCACTCTTGAACAGGATACTTCAGCAACACCAGCTAAGGTTAAGCCTATGGGTACTTCAGCCATCTGGTGGCCACCCAGTGGCTCCTTGGTGGCCAGTAGGCCAGCCACTCTTCACCTTGTCCTCCTCTGTCTTTCCTCCACTACCCAACCCCTGGGTTGCCTCCCTCCTACCCTCCCCACCATCATGCATGCCCTAATCTCTCACCTTCCCTCTCCCCCTTCACCCCACCTCTTCCTCCCTCTACTTCTTTTCCCCCTGCTCCTTCCTCTCCCCCAGCTCATCACTTCTCTCCAACCTCCTCACACTTCCTCCTCCCCCTTGGCTACCTTCCCTCCCTGCTCCTCCCCCTACCCTCCTCCCTTTTTCTCATCTGCCCCCCTTCTCCCAATTCTATCCCCATTCCCTGCCTTCCCCCTGATCAGTTCCCATTCTCCTGCTCCCTTTGGAACTGTCGCTCCTCTGCCAATAAAGCCCCCTACATCCATGATCTCTCCCTCCAGCTCCTTGCCCTTACTGAAACTTGGATCTCCCCCTCCAACTCTGTCACCCCAGCTACCCTCTCTTTTGTGGGTCTCTCCTTTTCTCACCAGCCATGCCCCGAAGGCCAGAGTTGTGGTGTGGGCTTCCTCTTCACTAACTCCTGTCAATTCCAACCACTTTCTCCTCTCCCCGTCTCTCTCCTTCCCTTCCTTTGAGGCTCACTCTGTGCGCCTCTACTCCCCCCTCCATCTCCGCGTCGCTGTCATATACCGCCCCCCTGGCTCTTTCTCTTCCTTTCTCTCAGAATTAGAGTCCTGGCTGACTTTCTTCCTCTCCGATGATACCCCCTATCATCCTTGGTGACTTCAACATTCACGTTGATGTCCCAACCCAGCCATTAGGACAGCTACTGCCCGGCTGCAAGGATCCCCGAACTGGCATTGGGGGCTGGGAGCTACACAGGGCTCGCCCTGAGGGAGGTGGACGGATCTCTGCCCTGAAGACTCTTACCTCCCCCTCCTTTGGCAATCGGAGGGGCTGGCGCTAGTGGTCCCCTTGCCAGGAGGGACCTTTGGGTGGGAGGGGGATAAGCTTTTGGGCGTGGTCTTTAGCCTCCCCTGGCCCCCCTCAGTCCCACCTATTGTAGTGGGACGGTTATTTATAGGGGCAGAGTGGTGGGAGTTGTTGTGGGAGAGGGGTAAGTGGGTGGAGGAGAGGTGGGTTGGGTGGGTGGAGGGGTTATGGCTTCCTCACCCAATGTATTGGGAGAAGGGGGACTGGGTTGGGGAGGGTTGGGACTGTTCCCTCGGTGTGAGAGGGGGGTATGACTCGATGGCTGGGTGGGGTTGGCTCCCTTGTGAGGGGGGGTTGGGGGGGATATAGGTGGGGGGAGGGGGTCTCCCTTGGGGGCTGGGCGGGGCCGGGGGGGTCCGCAGCCATTGGGATCATGATGGGTCGGGGCAACTATGGTCCTTCTGGGAGGCGGGTAACATCAATGATGAGGGACAGGTTCTTGGTGCCAGTTCCCTTCGTAGGCCCCCAGACAGGTAATGCAGTGAGAGGGGGGTATGACCCGGGTGGGGTTGGCTCCCTTGTGAGGGCTGGTTGGGGGGGATATAGGTGGGGGGAGGGGGTCTCCCTTGGGGGCTGGGCGGGGCCGGGGGGGTCCGCAGCCATTGGGATCATGATGGGTCGGGGCAACTATGGTCCTTCTGGGAGGCGGGTAACATCAATGAGGAGGGACAGGTTCTTGGTGCCAGTTCCCTTCGTAGGCCCCCAGACAGGTAATGCAGTGATCAAGAATGGGGAGGGCCCTGGTCCAGGACCGCTGCTGTTGAATGCAAGGTTGTCTGGTAATAAATCTACGATGCTCTAGGAGTTGATCCTGGATCAATCAGCTGACCTCGTGTGTAATACAGAGACCTGGCTGGACACTGAGTCGGGGCTGATTTTGGCTGACCTTGCTCCAGCCGGGTACTCTGTACAGTACCAGCCTAGATCAGAGGGGCGGGGAGGCGGTGTAGCCGTTATTTTTAAGGACACCTGGTCTGTGAGATATCCAGTGCAGACTATTTTGGGCATGGAGGGGATCCATATGGTGATCGATCTGGCTGGAGATTGGGGCTGTTGCTCATATACCGTGCACCTACTTGTATGGCAGCATCCCTACACGCCTTAGCTGAGTTGATGCCAGGGGTGGTCTTGCAGTTTCCAAGGACTTTAGTCCTGGGGGATTTCAACATCCACGCTGAAGCTGACCTTGGGGGAGCGAAGTGTGAGTTCATGGGCTGCCATGACAACCATGGGGCTGTCTCAGAGGGTTGTGGGCCCGACGCAGGATGGAGGACATACCCTTGACCTAATATTCTGCACTAGCCTTGAGGCAGGGGATCTGGTGGTGGAGGATGTATCAATTACACCCTTGTCATGGATGGATCATTATCTCCTCCAAACCAATCTCCTGGCACATGTCTGCCCTCGGAGAAGTGTAGGACCAGTTTGGTTGGTCCACCCCCGGAGACGTATGGAACCAGAGAGGTTCCAGAATGCCCTAGGGGAATTGCCTCCTGATCTCGATGACCGTTCGCTCGATGACCTCATTGTCTTCTGGAACAACTTGTTGACGGAGGCCATGACTGAATGGCTCCCAGGCATCCGATTCCAGAATACCGCCGACGTGAGTCCCCTTGGTTTACAGAGAACCTGCACCGAATTAAGTGGGAAGGATGGCGGTTGGAGTGCCGATGGCACTGGAGTCATGCTGAAGCCGACCGATGGCGACATAAAGTTAGTTTAAAAGCTTATGCTGTGGCGGTGCGGGCAGCAAAGAAAGTTCTTTGCTGCCCTCATAGCATTTGCAAAGTCATGTCCAGCAGAGCTTTTCCGGGTGGTGCAGCAGCTGGTCAGTCCGGCCTCTCTCTGCTTGGAACTGGAATCTTCCAGTGCCCGCTGTGACATGTTTGTTGGCCTTTTCATGGATAAAATCGCTCAGATTCACCGCGACTTCGATGCTGCACTTATAACAGTAGGTGAACCTGAGGGGGTGGAGGACCCGCCTTGTCCGATTTCATGGGATCAGTTTCAGTGGGTGTCGCCTGCTGATGCGGCGGAGGTCCTTGGAGCTGTAAGGGCCACCTGTTGTGAATTTAATGAATAATGAATGAATAAAATTTATTAATGGCACTAGCTCTCGCCTTGGTCATAAACAATAACAGTAAGAATAATAACAACAACATCCAACAGAAAAAAGCAAATATGTACATGTAATATACAAAACAAATAAATACTAAAATGTATATACAAACATATACATATACATGTTTATAAAATAAAAACAGATAACCATTATTCCAATCAATTTACTAATAGCAATTAACCAAACTTTCCAAGACCACCGTCCAGCATAATGGTTACACAATAGGTCAATAACCTCAAAAAGGTCCCGGCCATGTAGAGTAGCAATAATCCCTTGCCAAAATTGCCAGTATCTGGGCCTTGGAGACTACTCCATATTTACTCCCCTGTTGTGAATTAGATCCATGCCTGTCCTGGCTGGTCAAGGCCTGCCGGGAGACATTAGGGTCACTGCTGACGGGGGTTGTCAATGCCTCCCTTAGGGAGGGCAGGGTGCCGAGCTGCCTCAAAGAAGCGGTGGTGAGGCCCCTGCTCAAGAAACAATCTCATGACATTGACTCCCCAGCCAGCTATCGGCCAGTCTTGAATGGGTGGTGGCTAGGCAGCTTCAGGGGCATCTAGATCAGGTCAGTTTCCTTGATCCCTCGCAGTCTAGTTTTTGCCCTGGGTTGGCACGGAGACTGCACTTGTGGCTTTGGTTGATGACCTGCGCCGTGAGTTAGACCAGGGCAGATCTTATTTTTTAATTCTATTAGATCTGTCAGCTGCGTTTGACACCATTGACCACGAGATGTTGGTGGCTCGGCTGCAGGACCAGGCCGGGGTGGGCAGAATTGTTCTTGAATGGTTTCGCTCATTCCTGGCCGGGAGAACTCAGTGTGTGGTTCTCAGGGAACGTACTTCATCTCCCTGGGACCTCACGTATGGAGTCCCGCAGAGTTCTATTCTGTCCCCCCTCCTGTTCAACGTGTATATGCAGCCTTTGAGCGAGGTCGTGAGAGGGTTCCGCGTGCGTTGTCACCAGTACGCCGATGACATACAATTGTACCTCTCTTTTTCTGTAGACCCAGACCCGGCAGTCTCGGTGCTCACCCAGTGCTTGGTAGCTGTGCAGGACTGGATGAGGGCAAGCCATGCAGGACTGGGACTGGAGGGCAAGCTGTGCGGGACTGGATGAGGGCAAGCCGTCTGAAGCTGAATCCCGACAAGACGGAGGTGATGTTGGTGGGTAGGGCTGGTGTGTGTGTGGCCCCCATCATCAATGGGGTCTGCCCCCCTATGGCCACACAGGTCCGTAGCCTAGGTGATGCTCCTCGACTTACAGCTCCGCCTGGATCTCCAGGTGGAGGCTGTGGCGAAGGGAACATTTTGCCAATTACATCTGGTATGACGGCTGTGGCTGTATGTTTCAGACTCGGATCTGGCCACCATCATCCATATCTTTATCACCTCTAGACTAGACTACTGTAACACACTCTACGTGGGGCTGCTCTTGGGGACGGTCCGGAGGTTGCAGCTGGTGCAGAATGCAGCGGCCCGTCTCTTAACGGGGACGGGTCGCTGTGAGCACATTACATCAGTGCTCTGTTCCCTGCACTAGCTGCCTATTATCTTCCGGGCCCAATTCAAGGTGCTGGTAATGACCTACAAAGCCCTAAATGGCTTGGGCCCGGCTTGCCTGCAGGACCGCCTCAGGCCCCGGATTGCATTGCGGCCCCTGTGGTCGGCCGGGGGCGCCCGACTCTAAGTCCCCCAGGTTGCCTGGGTGGCAACGATGGGGAGGGCATTCTTGGTGGCTGCGCCTAAGCTGTGGAACTGCCTTCCGACGGAGGCCCGCCTGGCCCCAGACCTCCCCTCTTTCCGTAGACAGTGTAAGACCTGGCTGTTCCGCTGGGCCTTTGGAGAGGGAGACGGGTAGGGTGGGGTGGATTGGGGAGGGGAATTCTGCCCTTTTAGTTCTTTTTATCCTTTTAAATGTTTTAAATGATATTTTATATGTTTTATTGATGTTCTGTAAGCCGCCCCAAGCTGCTCTTGAGCAGGAGGGGGCGGGGTATAAAACTGGTTAAATAAATAAATAAATAAATAAATAAATAAAATCTCTCACTAGTTGAAGTCTCCTCCTTCAACCTCCAACTTTGGACCAACTCCCCCACCCATGCTAACAGCCATTCTCTTGACCTCATCTTCTCTAGGAACTGCTCTGTCTCTGATCTTGCCTTCGATCCTCATCCCATCTCTGACCACATCCTTGCCTCTTTCACCATCTCCCGCTGCCCCAGCCCTCCTCTTTCCCATCTCCACACCTCTTCTGTGACCTGCAGGCCATTTAGCCCCTGGACTTTGCCTCCTCTCTCTCTACCCCCTCAGTCTTCTCCTCCTTCTCCCCCGACTCTGCTGTCTCTGCTATCAATGCCTCTCTCCCCTTCACCCTTGACTTCCTTTCCCCCTCTCCTCCTGCTCCACCTGCTTCCACAACCCGTCCTTGGCTCACCTCCAGTATCTGCCACCTCCTGCACCCATGCTGCTGAATGCCTTTGGCGCAAATCCCACTCTCATGCTGACTTTCTTCACCTCAAATTCCATCTCTCCTCCCTTCTGCTATATCCCTCGCTAGACAGAATTACTATGCTTCCTGCACTGAGTCCTGTTCTCGGGACCCTCGCCACCTGTTCTCCACCTTTGACTTCCTCCTCAAGCCCCGTTCCCCTCCTCCCTCTTCACTTTCTGCTCAGAACCTCGCTTCCTTCAAGCATGCCACTGTCTCTCCTATCCTCAAAAAGTCCACTCTTGACCCCTCTGACCCTTCTAGCTACCGTCCTGTCTCACTCCTTCCTTTTGCTACCATGCTTCTTGAATGTGTTGTCTATTCCTGCTGCCTCGACTTCCTCTCCGCCAACTCCTCCCGTGACCCCCTCCAATCTAGCTTCCGCCCCTTCAGTCTACTAGAACTGCTCTCGCTAAGGAGTCAGGAGAGAGGAACATGGCTAAAACTGAACTCCTTATCTTCCCCCCCTCCTTCCTCTCCTTCCTCCCTGTTTACCTTGTTGACCCTTATCAATGGGGTCACCATCCTTCCTGTCCCCCAAGCCCATAGCTTAGGCTTCATCTTTAACTCACCCCTTTCTTTTAAACCCTACATTGACTCTGTTGCCAAATTCTGTCACTTCTTCCTCCATAACATTGCTAAGATTTGCCCTTTTCTCTCTATCTCTTCTGCCAAAACCCTTGTTCACGCCCTGGTCATCTCTTGCCTCAATTACTGTAACCTCCTTCTCACTGGTCTCCCCCACTCTCCCCTTATCTCCATCCAAAACTCTGCTGCCAGGGTAATCCACCTCGCCCGTCGCTTTGACCATGTGCATCCCCTCCTCTCCTCTCTTCACTGGCTCCCCCTTCCTGAATGAATACTGCACACACTCCTAGTCTTCACCTATAAAGCTCTTCACAACCTTACCCTCCCACTTCTCTGTGCTAATTTTCCTCCGTACTCCATTCCGTGAACTCTGCTCCTCCTCTGCCCCCTCTCGCCCTCCCACGCCTTCCCTGCTCCCTTAACCGCCTTTGTCCCTTCTTCCTAGCTGCCCCCCATGCCTAGAACTCCCTCCCTGCCCACATCCGCCTCACCCCCTTCCTTCGTACCTTCAGATTCCTCAAGACCCACCTCTTCCGCTCTGCCCTCCCCGACTCCTCGCTCCCCTCTCCTAACTCCTGCTGAAACCCTCCATCCAGCACCATCTGTTACCTGAGGTCTGTGTACTCATATCCCCACCACATGGGACCAACCAGCCATCGTTCTCAATGTAACCAAGCCAAGTGGGTGCACCTGGGACCTCACATCTTTGTGAATGTTACACTATTTGTCTCTCCCTCTGTTTCCCTTCCTTCTTCTCCCCCCACCCCCTTGTCTCTCAGATTGTAAGCCCTAGGGCAGGGACCATGTCTATTCCATTAGTTTGTAAAGCACCAGGTACATTACTTGCGCTATATAAATGCTTGCTAATAATAATAATAATTTTCTTTTGAGAGTTGCCTTTGTGCCTTCAGATCAGCTTTCTTCCTGGTGTTGCTCCTGTTCATTTTATTACTCAGGCTCATAGAGAGAAGTGATGTGGGCAAGGAGAGTATACCCTTGTATGAAGAAGGGCATGCAGCTCCACAAATCCAACATGCTCCTGTAACCGCTCCTCCATGGAGGCTACTGTTGAAGATCATTCTGCACCTCAAAGACCCCATATCTCTAGAGTGGGGTGCAGAGAGACAGCTGCTTCAGAGCCATCATTACAGGAAAGCCACTTCTCCTTGAAACAGTAGCTTCTATATCTTCACTCTGCAGCATCCTGTGCACTTTGCCAAGGACTTCATAAATTTACTTACAAAAAAGCTTCATAGAATGAGATTACTTATCCCACAACCCCAACTCATCCTACCCCAACATCAATTAACCCACAGTTAAGCTTTCCACAGTACATGCAAATAAAGGTTACTTACCAGTAACTTTGTTATTTGAGAGGGCTTTGTGTTGAGAGCTCTGTGAGCTTGGGCTCCCAGCCCCCTGCCTCTCACCCAAGTGGAGCTATTGCAAGATCCGGATGTATAAAAGGAGGGGGAAGAGCCCACCCATCCCAGTTCCTTCCAACCCCAGCAAGGAACGAGAGTAGTCCCCTAGCTTAGAGGAAGGTGGACAGGTAGCAAGAACTCATGGAGCCCTCTTGAAGAACAAAGTTACTGGTAAGTTACCTTTATTTCTTGTTCGAGTGGCTCTGTGATTCTCACTCATGGGAGAATGGAAGCAGTCCCTGGGCTGTTCGCAGGAGGGGCGGGGTATAAAGTTATAAAATAAAAATAAATAAATAAAATAAGTCCAGATGGTGGGAACAGGGACTAACTGAATATTAAGGAAATGATAGCTCTACTGAAGGAAGCATTCCTCCTAGCTGCCAGATTCAAGAAGTAATGTCTTGAGAAGTTGTCAGAAGAGGCCCAGGTGGCTGCCCTGCAAATGTCTTGAACTGGGATATGATGGTACTTGGCCATGGTGGTAGCAACTGACTTCAGGAATGGGTCTTCAGGTGCCTCTTTGACAGGTAACTGGTAGCAGATGGATATGGAGAGACTTTGGAAGTTGCAGTTTCCTCTCATGATCTTGCCTCCATAGTATACGGACAGTTTGTCAGTTTTCTGAAATAGTCTGGCTCGCTCCAGGTAAAAAACTAGAGCCCTGTGGACATCTAGAGTGTGCAGAACTGCCTCTGCTTTAGTAGTATGTGGTCTCGGGAAGAAAACAGGGAGAGGTATAGTTTGGTTAACATGGAATTGAGTGACCACCTTAAGGAGGAAGGTAGGTAGGGTCTGTCCAAAGTTCCACTTTATCTCTGTAAAGGACAAGGTACCGGGGGGAAGGAAGAAGGCTCTCAGGTCTGCTAGCTCACTGACTCATCTAGCCGATGTAATGGCAACAAGAAATAGAACCTTTAGTGTTAAGAATTGGACAGAGACAGTGGCCAGAGGCTCAAAGGAAGGCCTTATGAGTTTTGCAAGTACCAGCAAGAAGTCCCGTTGGGGAAATGGGTGACTAACTGGAGGATATAGGTTGGTGAGGCCTTTCCAAAAGGATTTGACTATCTCATTGGAGAACAGGAACCTCCCTTGAAGATGGGAAAGGTTGGCTGATAAGGTGGTGAGGTGGACTTTTACAGAAGAGAGGGAGAGACCGTTCATCTTTAGCTGGAGTGGGTAGGTCAAGATATGAGATAAAGGCAAGTTTTGTAAGCTGAAGCTATTGTTTTCGCACCAGGACGTGAATCTTTTCCATTTTGGTGCATACGTTTTTCTTGTGGATTGCCTTCTCGCATTAAGGATGATATTTTCAATCTCTTCAGGAAAGACAATTCTGGAGACTATGGGCTGATAAACCAAGTTGTCAGGTCGAGGGACTGTAAATCCTGGTAGAGGGCTTGACCCCCCTGCTGTGAAATGAGGTCTCTGCAAACCGGAAGAGTCCATTTGTACCTTGCCATTCTGCACAAGGTAGGATACCAGATTTGTCTTGGTCATTCCGGTGCTACTAGGACAAGTCATGCTTTTTCCTTTAGTTGCTTTGTAGAGTGTCCTGTGGATCAAAGGGAATGGAGGGAAGGCATAAAAGGAGGTGAGTTGACCAGTCTATCGCAAAGGTATGGAGATGGAGCCCTGGGCCTTCTCCCTACCCACAGCAGAAACATGGCAGTTTGTGGTTTAGGTCATTGGCAAAGAGGTTCGCTGTCGGATGCCCCATTTGGAGAAAATCCTATCTACCATATTGTCAGACAGGGACCAATCGTGCCTCTCCTGCAAAGTGCATCTGAGACAATCTGCAAGTTGGTTCAGTTGTCCAGGGGGATGGATGGCTATGGGTGTGATAGGAAAATTTGGTATTCACCTTGTGAATTTTCCTTCTTCTCTCATGGGGAGGCAGGCAGTCCATGCTTGGCTTTGCTCCTCCAACTCAGGAACTAGGCAGGATCAGGTCTGTGATTGGCTGTCAGGACCTAGGGGAGGAGCAACCCCAGCCCTGCTAGCCCAGATCAGTGACTACCTCAGCTAAACTCTCTCTTGACCCTGTAACTTAAGAGGTAACCCTGAACTACAAAAACTCAACCTTTAAGGAACTTGCTATGTACAAACGCTAGGAGATGACCTCTCCCGCTGGGACAGGGTACTTCCTAGCCCTGCAGAGGCCCAAACCTACAACCAAACACTCTCCTGGGCTCTCCCTTCCCCTTTGACCAACCCATCTGAGAGTGTAGGAGGGATGAGACCAAGCATCAATGTGGGTGGGCCAGACTGCCTGCCTCCCCACAAGAGAAGAAGGAAAATTCACAGAGTGAGTACCAAATTGGGTACTGCCCAGCAGTCCGTGCTGCGCAGTACCCAAGCAGTGTCCCCTTAATGGGAGGGAACATGGATGCCTGCCACCACAGGAAAATGCTCGGACTCATGCCAGAACCCTCTGCAGCACTCGACGCCCAAAGGCTGCCTGTGCCGAGGTCCAGGTATTGATTCTATAGTGCTTTGTAAAGGTATGCAGAGATGACCAACAGGGCGCTCTGCAAATTTCATCCAAGGAGGCAACCTGTAGAAGGGCCGCATTAGCGGCCGCGCTGTGAAGGAAGTGAGCCGTCACCCCGATGGGAACTAACAGACCCTTTGCCTCGTATGCAAGAGCGATACACCCCCTCAGCCATCTGGCTATGGTGGCAGAGGACACCTTCTTCCCCTTTTGGTGCTGTCGGAAAGCGACAAAGAGGGCCGAGTCTATTCTAAAGTCCTTAATTCTGTCAAGGTAAATTTTAAGGGCCATGTGTACATCTAACCTATGCCACCCCACTTCCCTGCTATGTTGGGGATTAGGACAGAAGGAGGGGAGCCCTATGTCCTGGTTGGCATGAAAAGCCGTGTTCACTTTTGGAACAAAGGATGGGCTAAAACGGAGGGACACCTTGTCCTTATCAAAACGACACAACTCAGGGTCTGCCGACAGGGCTGCCAACTCAGAGACTCTTTTTGCTGATGTAATCGCCACCAGAAAAGCTACTTTGAAGGACAGGACCTTCATGGACACCTGGTGCAGAGGTTCAAACGGAAGCCCTGAAGCGCCTCCAGTATGACATTGAGTCTCCATGATGGGAACCTGTGCCTAGTTGCCGGCTTCAGGGAAGTAGCCACCTTCAGGAACCGTTGGACATGGGGATGAGCCCCTAATGTCTCGTGCCTGGTACTGCTAGGACCGTTGACAGTGCCGACACCTGCCGTCTGAGTGTGTTGGTAGAAAGTCCCTTGTCCAGTCCAGCCTCCAGGAAAACTAATATTTCCGGTACTTGAGCCTCCAACAGGGGAATTTGATGCGTCACCGCCCAGTCCTGGAATGCTCTCCAAGTAGTGTTATATACACGACTTGTGGGTGGACATCGGGCCGCCAGCAGGGTCTGTAGCACTCTGTCACTGTATCCAAAAACTCCTAGCCGTTCCTGCTCAACCTCCAGGCAGTGAGGTTTAGTCTTGCGAGGTTGTGGTGGTGCACGGGGCCCTGCGACAGGAGATCCTCCCTCATGGGGAGCTTGTACTCCTGATCGATCTGCAGTTCCCTGATGGTCAAATACCATGGTCTGCAAGGCCAATCTGGTGCCACTAAGATGACTTGGGTGCCCTCGCGTTTGATCTTCTTCAGGGCCCTGGGAATCAGGGGCGTCGGTGGGAAGGCGTATAACAGCTGGCTCAGCCAGGGCATGGAAAGGGCATCCGTCTCCTCTGCCTGGCTGTCCCAATGTCTGGAGATGAACCTGCTGACCTTGCAATTGTCGCACGAGGCAAACAGGTCAAGGCTGGGTGAGCCCCACCTCTGCCTCAGCTGTGAGAAGACGCTTGGATGCAGTGCCCATTCTCCTGGGTCGATCGTTTTCCGGCTGAGCCAGTCCGCCGAGTGTTCTCTCCCTTGATGTGCAGAGCTACTAAGGATTGAACATTGTCTTCCGCCCCAAGATATCAGTCATGTTGCCTTATTCCTTAAATGAGGAGATCGAGTACCCCTTGCCTGTTCACAAATGCCATTGTCGTGGTGCTGTCTGTGCATACCAGGATGTGGCGGCCCCTCACTAGGTGACCGAACTGTTGCAGAGCCAGACGGATTGCTCTCAGTTCCAAGAGGTTGATGTGCTACACTCATTCCGTGGCTGACCACATTCCTTGCGCCGTCTGGGACTTGCAGTGCGCTCCCCATCCCCTCAGACTGGCGTCTGTTGTCACTCACCCTGGAGGGCTCCTGAATGGGGAGGCCTGGCGTGAATCTGAGGGGGGGGGCGATCCACCAGGTCAGTGAAGAGAGAAGGTAAGCTGGATCATCCTGGTGGATTTGGAGGCGATGACATCCTGCCATGGCATTAGGAGCGCTTGCAATGGGCGCAGGTGGAAATGGGCCTATCCTACCATCTCCATACAGGACACCATGAGGCCCAGCACCCTCGCTAATGACAGGATTGATGCCGATCTGCTGCCCCTGAGGGAGGGATGGCACACCTTCTGGGGGGAAACCCATCAGCCCCTGGTTTTGGATAGAGACTCCTTGGGGGCCGGCCAGGGGGGCGTATCCCCCTGGTCTCGCAGGTCTATGTCTCCGGAGCCGGCGGCAGTGAGCAGAGGGGGAGCGAGTACGACCCCTCCCCCTGAGAGACTGAGGAGGGGGAACTCATGGAGGAACCCCAGGATCCAGTATCTAAAGCAGGGGCGCGTATCTTCCAGCTGGACCCGTACCAACGGTTGAAGGAGCCCGTCCTATTACAGGATCAGCCATTGAAGGGCACAGAGGATCCTGCGGTAGCCCCTCCCACCTGGATCCCGAGGGGGATGTAACCAGAGCAAGGCATTCCGTTAGCTGTTGCTGCCTTGCCCGTGTCCTAGTTACAACCCCCTGTTTCTTACTCTTCCTCGTCATTGGATTTTGGGAAAGTAAATCAAGCTGTTCCCCATCTCTATGCAGATGGGCTGGCGGCAAAAAGGTGATGCTGGCGAGGTTCCTCTATGGTCTGACACGGAGACCCAATAACTCCCTCCCACCCAGGGAATAAAGTCCAAGGGCAATGGGTCAGAGAGAAAAGGTCTGGAGGGCTCAACCTACCCCCTTAGTAATCAGCTGCCTCCCCAGCCACCGAAGTACCGCTGGGGGAACTTCCTCCCCCCCATTGCCTCGGCACTGCTGGCTGCCGGGGAGGCTATGTGTCTCAGGTGGGGGGGAGTGGGGCTGGCGCCTTTCCCTTTCGTACCCGCTGTGATGGGACCCCGAGGAGGGAGAGATAGAGTGGGTGTCTGCGACTGGAGCCGCTGCTCCTCTCCCCTCCCCTTTCTAATCCCCTCTTCTATGGGGAATGAGGCCTGGAGCCGCTGCGTCCCCTGGAGTGGCGCTGATGGGAACCCTGGCCAGGGGACGATCTGTGCGGACTGCGCCCACAAGGGCTGTGCCTCCTAGGGCTGGTGCTGTCCCGCAGCTCTCGCCGGGGCCACAGCTCGCCTCTTGGCTCTGCTCCGGGCTGCCTCCCCCTGAGAGACTTGTTCTGCCCCCGCTAAGGGGGCGTAAACGCGCTGCACTGGGGGCCCGCTGGGCTCCTCCTGTGCTCCTAGGCCAAGCGGCCTGATTCTGAGCGGGTCCGACTTCCCCCATGGGACCCAGCCCCGTTGTTGTTGGGGCTTCCACTGGGCCTCTCGGGCTTAGACTCACCCTTCTGGGGTCTACGGTGGCATCGTCTGAGAATGGTCTGAATCTGGCCCTGCCCTGCTTGTTGAAGTAATACATTGTGGGTCATGCTGTCTGTAGTGATTTGAACTATGCATCCTGCAACGATGTGGAGGAAGGCCTTTAAATGTATACCTGATTGCTCTCAGTTCAAGCAGGTTTATGTGGAGAGATTTTTCAGCAGGTGACCAGAGGCCTTGTGCTGTGAAAGATAGGCAATGAGCTCCCCAGCCTTCTAGAGAGGCATCTGTCGGTACTTGGAGGCAGGGGCGGATTGGCCATTGAACCCACCGGGAGGATTCCCAGTGGGTTGGGCCGGTTGGGCGGACCGGTCCTGCCGGGGGGTGGGGTGTATTTTTTTTTTTTTAATGGTTGGTCCTGAGTCCCGAGTTTGAGGGGGGTGGGGAGGAGGACTCAGGCCGGCCTGTTCCAGGCCGCCACAGTATAAAGCAACTTCCGGGAGGGAGGGCGAAGACTTGTGGCCAGAGCATGCGAGCAGCAGCAGCACGACTTGCGGGGCGAGTGCGACTTACTTGAATTGGGTGCCGGCGGAGAGACTTGCAGTGGCGGCGCAGGGAACAGAGGCCGAGCGGCAGCGGCGGCAAGCAGTGACTCGGTGAGGGAGAGAGAAGGCAGCAGGTGGGGCTGCCTGGCTGGGGGCTTGGGTGTGCGGACGCCTGCTGGGGCCGGCTGGCTTGCTTGGGGGGGGGTGACCCGGGCCTGGGGGCCGGCTGGCTTGCTTGGGGGGG
>QEPC01010688.1:1882399-1938862 GCA_003113815.1 Sphenodon punctatus
GGGGGGGGGCGTGACCTGGGCCTGGTAGGTCTTGCTTTGGGGGGGCGGCCTGGGGGCTGGCTGGCCTTGCTTGGGGGGGGCAGCCTGGGCCTGGTAGGCCTTGATTGGAGGGGTGACAGCCTAGGCCTTGCTTGGGGGGGGCAGCCTGGGCCTGGGGGCCAGCTGGCTTTGTTTGGGGGGGGCGGCCTGGGAGTTGGCTGGTCTTGTTTGGGGGGGGCAGCCGGCCTTGCTTGGGGGGGGCAGCCTGGACCTGGGGGCTGGCTGGCCTTGCTTGGGGCCTGGCTGGGGGGCCGAGGGCCTGGCTTGGGGGCCTGGCACCGGCCTGGCTGGGCTTGTGGGGCCTGGGGCCGGCCTGGGCTTGGCTTGTGGGGGCCTGGCTGGGCTTGCTTGGGGACCTGGCTGGGGCCGAGGCCTTGCTTAGGGGCTGACCTGGCTGGGCTTGTGGGGGCCTGGGGCCGGCCTGGCTGGAATTATCCCAGAACATGGTTGGTTGGTTGCTGCCACTATTACCATGGAATTATGAGGAGGATGCTGGAAAAAAGACAAGTCCTCCTGAGGAATAGATAGCATCTGCCAGCTTATTTGTCAGGAGTAAGTATGATGGGGTCCTCTCACACAGTCTTAGATGGCTGCATCAACTAATCAAAAATAGGAAACATAAATATGTCCCGCCTTCCCCACCTGCTGGGATGCTGAAGACTGGGACTGAAGGAGATTTTCTCATTACCTTAGTAGGGGTCAGAGGCACAGCAGAAGTCATTCGGTGGAGCACTGACTGGAAATTCTTTGCATCTTCCATGGAAAGCATCATAGCTGGATCAGACACTAAGTCACTTTGACTTAGTCCAAAGTCAATTGCACTACATCCAACGGTATCATCGGATTATGAAGATTCTGAAGAATTGTTGGAAGTGTCCTTATTGGAGTCAGAAGGAGCCAATGGCAGCTGTTACTGGTGCTTTGTTGGTGCTGTCCAACTAGCATCTGGAGGCAAGCTGCACCCAGGTCGAGTGAGGGTTGTTGAGATTCCTCTTGTGGCCGATTTGCCTGTGCTGCTGTAATGGAAACTGTGGTAGGGAAGAATGGCTCTGGTGGTATCAAGGGTACCAGGGATGATGTCAGCGGCCCTGGCTTTGGAGCTGGAACTGGAGGCTTTGTGGGAGGTTCCCTTGTAGTTTCCCTTGTGCAGGAAGGGGTTCTGATCTGTAGTGGCTTCCTTCATAGTCCTGGTAGGAAAAGCAGTCCCCATCTGCATGTGGGTGGCGAGTTGCAGCAGCTGCACTGAGAAGGTGCTTTACTTCTATCTGGGTGGTGGTAGTAGTGGTAATCATCCTTGGGTCTATAGTCTCTCCTTGGGAGGTTCATAGTCCCAGTTGGACACACAGACTGCATTATAGTAATATCCTCAGTGCCAGGAGTCACAGTAACTGGGGCGATCCTGGTGCCTGGGAGAGAAGTTGTGGTATCAAGAGTTATGGGATGAGAACTAGTCCTGTGTGTAGTCCCAGTAAACGGGACTTGATCTATATGGAGAGAACCTCTGATGGTGCTGAGGAATATAAGGGGTTTGGTCCCAGGGAGGCAGGTTTCTTTATGGGGATGGTTGCTCATGGTGCCAGGAGAGTTCACAGTGCTGGGGAGGCGGACGCTCATCTGACTGTAAATCTTGGGCTCGGTGCCATGGTTTCCCTGCTGGCCCTGGCAGTGGCTTGGACCTATATGGTCAGGGCTGAACAGCTCTGTACAAGGTAGGCTCATTCTCTCTAGAGGGAGATGTGATTTTCTGCAGTGCCAGCTCTTCCTTCTCTGAGAAGTCTGAGTATGTAGGGACTTTCTGCTTCTCTCTTTATTGGCATGGGAGCCAGGATCTATTAAGGGAGTTCAGGGATACAGTCTAGTATTAAGGAGTGCTCCAACTCACCCCGGACGACATCAGCAGGATCATGAATATGCTCTGATGTGGTTTCCTGCATTGGAGATAGTTCCTGGACAAAGGATGTCTCCATCTCTATTGCCTCAGAGGGATCAGCAGGGCATGGGGGTGACTGAGCATCCTGAGTGGGCTTAGCCTGTTTAGAGTTAGTGCCCTGCATGGACTTAACCTGTTTGATCTTTACTGGAGGGATCTGAGGGCACTGGATGTTGTGGGGTTTGAGAGGGACTCCCTGAAGCGCTTGCCTCATAAGGAGATCTTGCAGACTCATCCTTCTATCCCTTAGCGCCCTGCCAGATAGGCTCTCACAGGCTTTGCAGCCTTTCTTGACCTGTCCCTGTCCTAAGCAGAGGAGGCATTCATGTTGGTCCAAGAGGGGAACGATGGCGGAGCACTTCACACAACGCTTGAAGCCAGGCTTTTTCCTGGTGGGAACTGCCATGGAGACATTAACCCCTTGAAGCGGGGTTCTATTCGAGTCTAACTCATTAATTATAACAGTAAAACTAACAAACTATAACACTGACAAGGTAACTAAAACTATGAACTGCTAAGCATATATCTAACTACGTCTAATAATTTTTTTTAATTTTTTTTTTTTCAGAGAGCAAGCAGTTCCTAGTTCACACCAGCAGCAGTTGGAAGGAACTTGGGTGGATGGGCTTCAACTCCTCCCTTTATATTTCCAAATCTCATGATAGCTCCCCACTGGGGGTGAGAGGGAGGGAGGGGGCTTGGAGCTCAAACTTACAGAACTCTCTATGCAGGAGGCTAGGACCACATTCACACCTTGGTGTCTGGGCTGGTCTGCGCATGTTTTGGCTCCGGGAGAGAATCCGGAAGGCAAACACCCCCCCATCCCCGCATGACTTTGCTGGCAAACACTCAGAAGAGTACAGAGCTGGATTTCCCTGCTCTGCACTCTTCTGGGTGTTTGCCAGCAAAGCCACGCGTGGGAGCTTTCGCAGCGGCCGAACCCCGCACAAGTTTTGGCTTCCGGATTCTCTCCCAGTGTGTGACTACGTTCTAAGTCTGAACTGCTCTTAAAGAGACAAGCTCTTCCCGGAACACCTGAAGGCTACCACGTGATCCCATGAGTGAGAATCATGGAGCCACCCAAAGAACTATAACTTAGCAAGTGATTGGTCTCTCTCATTGAAATTCCTCATGGAATTCTGCTGTAATTCAAGACATGTGTAAACCACCATGTCATTAAAGAAAAATGCAACTTCACCCATACATCTTAACTCTGCTAAGTTTGTTGATAATGTACCTGATGCACACACACGTCTGAAGAGGCAGAGTTAAGATGCTCCAAACCCTGCAGTCTCAGGCTACCCTGCTCCATTAAACCAGTGAAGGGGGACACTGCGCCCCTGGTTACAGAGGTTCAGCAGATGGTGATTATCACTCTGTGCCTCCAGTGGCTGGACAGAGTTTACCTGCCAAGAACTGAAAGAAGTCCAGTTTTGAGAGAGCACACTCTGCTTGCCCTGGAGCCAAAGCTCTCAGTCATCTTTGGGGTCACCAGGTGAGGGCCCAGAAGCACTTTGTGAAGTAGGGAAGGAAGAAAGCAGTAAGGAAAAAAATCTGTCAGTCTCAATCTTTTGCACTAAATCAGAAGCCAACTCACCCAAGAGAAATACGAAGGAAAAATAAAATAAAGGAAAAGAGAAAGTCCCTTCCATGTAGGTCACCACCTCCATAGGAACCACCACACAGATTAACAGGCTGTTCCATCCTGGCACAATGGGAACAGTGAGATCTCTGTGGAACTGCTGGCATGCAGTTAGAGCAGGGCCCAGCTCACACAGGAGCTGGAACCAGTTATTTATCTCTGTCAAGTTTACTGAATGGCAAATTGTGATGTGCCTTGTTAGTGGGATTCCAGATTTGGAAGAGTTACTTTTATTAGCACCATTAAAGCAACATCTCAACCCTTTTTTGGCTCCTGTAAGAAAGGCTGATACACACAGACATTTGCTAGTGCTGTAAAGTTCAAAGGCAGGACGTTTATTAGGGAACAGTTTCATAATGGCATATTTAGACATGTCCTCTCTAGCAGTGCCCCAATCACTTTTGTGTATGACAGACTACTCTTACTCCATAAGGCCCTTAGTGTGGGAGGAATTTGAATAGTTCTAAATTTATATCACACAACATATTTCGGGGCAGTTTGAAAAATGTAGACTGGGAATGAGTGACATTTTCTATATTTCCTTGATTTGCTTTCAAAATGAGCAGGCTTAAATTATTTGAAATGAGCTCTGGTTGTGGACACCATAACCCCAGGGCTTAGCACAGCTACCCCAAGTTCTATGTCAGGCTCCAGTTAGGAGCTAGCTTTGAATTAGCTTTCCTGGAAGAGAGTCCCAATAATGACGCTCCTAGTGTTCTTTCTGCTTTGTTAAAAGAAACATGCAAAATGACAGATATCAGCAGAGAACCTCTGGTAGAGACTCCATATGTTTACACAGAAAGGAATCCAAGAAGGACCAGGCAGGATACTTCTGGGGCCACAATCCTCTGAGCCAATTCTATCACCTGGTAGATGGATGTAAGGACATTCCCCCAGTGCTGTCTGTTGCCATGGAAGAAGAGGTTCCATGGCCCTGCAAAGGGCAAAGTTACTCTTCCAGAAGTGGAGGAGGATTGAGGTGCAGCTGAAAATTTTCATTTTGGAATACACTGTTCAGCACAGTCTCTCTCTGGGAGACATTGAGGAGCCCATGCTTTTCATTCCCATGAGTCCGAGACAGCTGTGTCAGAAGAGTCAACTGCAAGACAGAAGGAATACATCACTTAGCACAGCAGGGCTTGGATACTCCTTATAGAATAATCTACTTTAGAGTGTCATGGACACAGGAGGAAGGTGGCAAAGTAATAAGCATAGATCAGTGGAAACACGTTCCTACATGTCATGAAATTCAATGTAGTAGGGAATTACCAAGGCAAACCATTTGGTAAGCCGAAGAATTAAAAGCTACATCCAGTTCTAGTTGTAACCTTAACTACAGAGTGAGTGCTGGCATCCCCTCAGTGAGACCACCAGTTAAAATAGCAAAGGTAACATTACAAATGTTTCAGCCTCTGGATTCTGTCTGAATCACCATTCTGCAAACACAGAAACTGATGGCCTGACTTCATATTAGTGTACAGCACTGGATGCAGCAGAACACGTAGAAGATGTTGGTTTAGAATCTGCTTTATTGTTGTATTTTTAGCAAACAGGTGCTAGTGAATTCCCGTCCTCTGTCAGATCAGGCACAAGCAGGTGGGAGTTGCTGATGATTTTTCTTACCCCTCCACTTGGCAGCAGAAACCCACTGCAGCCTGCTCTTTCTAGTAGCTGTGGTGCCCTAACACAACATAAATGCAAGGGCAATGGGCATTCTCATGGTATTTCAAACACCACTGATAAAGCTCTGTGGAAATACCAGCCCACAGCTGTAAACAGTTTTATTAACTCAAAATAAGAAGTGAAATGACATTACCCTGGAGGTTCCTCGGTACAAACGACAGAGCTGGTCAAAAGCTTGGGCTTGCTGGGGATCCAATAGGGACTCTGAACTGGGCTGAGAAACAAAGTTACAATGTTATCAATAAATATGAAATAAAGTCAACCAGCCCTTACACCCAAGAGTCTTAAAGGAACTAGCCAAGGAGAGTGAACTACTAATGATAGTCTTTAACAAATCTTGCACAACCAGGGGAATCAGCAGGACTGGAAGAAAGTTATATCAGATGGATGTTTATCATGGACAAAATAATGGAACAGGTAATTCAGGACTGTATCACAGAATCAGAGGCTAGAAATATAATTGTTTGTCAACATGATTTTATGGAATATAGGTCTTGTGTGAGACACAAGATTACAGGTTGAATTAATTAAGATAACTACTGATATAATGGACTTGACCTTCTTCAAGCCATCTGACTTCATGCAGCTTGACATTTTGATTTATAAATTTGCATTGTATAAAAACAGTTTCCATCAGTGGATTAAAAAACGTCACACTGACAGATCCCAAAGATATTTTCAATGGGAGGACAACATGCAAGGGCATTTGTAGTGCTTTCCTGTGAAGGTCAAATCTTGTTTCAAAACTATTCAACACTTTTAATCAGTAATTTTGTGGCCAATGTAATACACACCCTTGCTGAAAAAGTTTGCAATAGACAAAGATTGGTAGAGTGGCAAATAATGAAGAGGACAGCCTACTGTTAGAAGGATCTCAATCTTCTGGGAAGGAGGTCAAAACAAAGGCTACCTTAATTTTGTGCTTAGAGTGGAGTGGTACATTGCCAAAAGTTTGAAAAAACACCTTCCTCACAGGCCAGCCTCTACTCCTCTTGTGATGGCTGCGTATAGAGGGTGAAATTTATGCCAAAGAAACATTGCAGAAGTTGTGAGCAGGACCCCTGAATTGGGGCCTTTAACATTTGAGACAGCTGGTTGACACAGTCTATCATCACTTACCGGAATCTAGTTCAAGTTGCCCTTCTGACCACCTAGGGCAGGGACCTAAACATGCATCCAGAATTGCCTGTCACGATTTAGAGAGTGTTTTTGGAGCTAATGGGGTAGGCAGAGTGACAACTCCCTACAGTTCCCTTGAAGAGAACTGTAGTGCTTTTCAAGGAGATATAATGTACCATTCTACTATATGAATGCAATTACTGCCTCTTGGTGGCAAGAGTGTTACTTTGTTCACTGTGTAAAGTGGCTGTTGCAGCATAGGGTCTCTGAGCACTACACTAGCCCTGTCTCTCCAAAGGCATCACCAGAATTTTTCTTAATACATTTCCCCCCCCCCCAAAAAATAATACATTATTTCCCCATCATCTCTAGTCTGCCTCCCAATTCTTTTCCTCATTCTTTCCATTTAGCTTGCTCTCTACCTCCTGCAATGAGCATGGTAGAAGACAGGGCTCAAACATACATAGAATCATCATGACTTTCTTTAGAAGGCTTGTTTGGTTCAGCTTGCTGCTCTGATTGAGCAGCACTGGCGCCTACAAGCCCAATGCAATCCTTGGTTGATAGACCATATGTAATAACAAACACATATCTGTATAAATGAAGAACTGCTGTGATGGTAAGCAGGTGTGAAGAAACATTCTTGCTCTGAGAATCAAGGATCTGAAAGAAATTATAATTTGGAAAATCCAAGAATGTAATCATGTGTGCTGGGAAGGGGTGGGGCATGATTGCAACTTCTGGATCTCACCACAAACCCTTCAGGCAGGGAATGTGGGTCACAAAGGGCTCTCCTGCCTCTTCCCAATGTGACCATGCCCCCCTTTTGAGTACAGTGACATCACTACTCTTAGAAAGGGGGTGCGATCACAACAGAAATGGGTGTGAAGCCCCTTCATCACGCCCCTTTCCAAGTGACATGACAAGAAAGGGGTGAGGTGAAGGAGCTTTCCCCCACCTGCTAAAGTAAATTCTACTGGCATCCCCCAATTCAATGCTTTCCTCAGTCTGGAGGGCTATTTTGTAACTGAGCAGGAACTTAACCTTTCCTAACCCATTTCCTTTCTTCTTTCACCTTTTGAAATATATAAAAAAGTATCAAAATGTTATTGCTAGTAATTGGTAAACCAAGAAACCATGGGCTGAATTCACTGAACATGCTACAAATTACTTTTACACCAAGGTAAATTCAGAAAAAGTGCTCAGGGGTTACATGTCTGCCACAACTTGGTAATGTAGTTCTCTTGTTTCTCCTGGTAACCTGCAATGAATGTGCAGGGGAAGATAAAAGCAGGCAAGAAAACCTGATCATTTATGCCTACTGAAAGACAAGAAAATGTAACATTTAATTGCCTCCTTTTGCTAGCCCTCTACTGTCTGTATGTAACTATCAATCTGATTGTTCTTGGGGCTGATGAGCTGAAATATTGCAGGCAATTCTTCCTGTTGTCATGGAAACAAGTGCTGTGGGGCCTTTTCCTTTTTTTAACCGTGTAACTGAAGGAATGCTTTCCATTCACAGCTGTAGGGACTTTCTTAGCACAGCTGACGTGCACAAAAATGCAGTTTCTGCCTCATACCCCGCAAGCTGGTCTGGCAGCTAATGACTGCTTGCCTGTCCAGACACTGGAGATACAATAATTCTGTAAGCCATTCCTACCAAATATGGAAATTCCTGTTCAGAAATAGGATAGTCAGGATAAGAATTATCCTAAATAGTTTTTTAGTCAAGTCCATGCTGGGTCCAAAATGTCTAGTCGACTTTGCAGAGAGAAGGCAGCATTCTACCATTCTGGAAAGGAGGGCACAACAAGGTCACCAGTACTCTGGGCGCTTTCTGATGTTACAAAATGTGCACCATTTCCACCGCAAAATACTCTGGGGGGCAAATGCTGTGTGGCTTTTGTGACATGGGAAAACAAAGCTCCACGGTTTTGACACTGATCATGTGGAGGATACAGAGCTTGATATTCCAGTTCTGCATCCTCTGCATGATTGGTGCCAAAGCCATATGGCGCTGTTTCCCCACGTGACTAAAGCCTTGCAGCATTTGCCTCCCGGAGGCAAATGGTGCATGTTTTTAACATCGGAAAGCACCCTAAGTTAGGTGCTTCCCTCCAAGAGTCACAGCCCCACTAAGATTTATCCGTAAGTATGCTGGATTAAAGAGATGCCAAGCACATTGCCAGCTAGACCTTGACTAGAACAGCAGCATAGAGCAGACAGGACTTTTTAAATATTCACAAGCTCATTCTCACATCACTTTGTCCAGGTGACCTTTAAATGACTGATGGCTCATGGATCTTCAGCAAGATGGCCTCAACTCTATGGCAAGGTCTTACTGACCTAAACTCAAGGCCCTAAACTCTAAGGGTGTGTTGAGACGGTTGCAGTAAGTGTGTTGATTTTCACTAGTACAGAGACCAGATGTGCTTGTTTCAGAAGAGTTTAGAAATCTAGCGTGGCAATCCATTCACATTGTATGTCCTATTAAAATAAGCATTGCGACTGCTCAATGAGATCCCTTTAACAATAGAGGAAGTGGATACAGTATTGCCTCTTCTAAGACTGCAGCCACAAAATGCACATGGTGATTATTCCATGACATGGGGGATGTCAACATGACCTGAATCTTTCACAAGACAGGATGCGATAGAACATGCACATGCCTCAAGTGAGCCCTCATGTCATGGTCCTAGTAAATACGGTGTGATGAAACCCTTACCTTCCACCAAGCAAGGATTTATAAAGCAATCTATCCGATCTCACAGAATCTCCACTTAAGTATTGGTGTTGACATCTCACATCCCCAGACTGATTCTGCTTTTTTTGGCTGGAATGTGTTGTGTATCAAAAGATTTTGGTCCTTGCTTGCAGCTTGTTCCAAATTATGCAAGCCTACATCTTTTGTGACAAAGTTTGAGTCTCGAATTGCTCTTCCAAGGGTATTGGGGTTGCCCTTTTATTCTTTTTGGAATTCTATGGGGATATTATGGTGTAGAAAGTGATTGTCTTTGTAGCTACACCATTGTTGAAGCAGAAGCCTGCTGTTTTCCAGCAATAGAGACAGCAGGATTGTTACTGCTGCTCTGCAATCTCCAGCTTACCCATTATCATTGCAGACACTGTTTAAGATTGTGAAAAGATACATTTTAAATGTATTCCAGAGACAGAAAACGCTGCTCAGTTTGACAGTTACCCAGGAGAACTGCTCTCTGGCACACAGTCAGGACACATTAGCCCACACACTCTCCTTTGTCCAGAGAGGAGACTGTCCAGGCTCTGCAGGAGGAGTTAATGCTGGTAAAGCATTTTGAATAGGACACATGCATTCTGGTGGAAAATAGAAGTAAGGCAAATAATGATGAATTGTTCAATTCTATGGCCAAAAGAAATACAAGCCACCTGTTTACGAGTACTACTAGATGGAGATGGTGAATTTTTTCAGTATTTGTAGAGAAAGGCAGGCACATTCAATAAAGATTTCTGCTTTGTGTTTGGAACCAAGCAGAGCAGTCTGTCAATATCCTATGACAATTTAATACTCTCTTTTTATCAGTAATAAAGATAATGGGAAACAGTGTCATCTAAAAGACAAACTATTTAAAAAGCAGCAGGTAGAGACAGCAGAGCTCAGACTCTGCTGTCTCCACCTTCAACTCATCCCTTTCTTCCACCTTTGACTCCCTTGCTCCCCTCATATCATCCTATCCATCACATAAACCCACGTCCTTAGCACACCCCTACCATCTGCCACCTCAGATCCTGCTCTCAAGCCACTGAGAACCTCTGATGGTAGTCTTGTGAGTTTTCCGACTTCCTACACTTTAAGTTTGGCAACAGAGTCGATGTAGGGTTTTAAAAGAAATGGGTGAGTCAAAGATGAAGCCTAAGCTACGGGCTTGGGGGACGGGAAGGATGCTGACCCCGTCGATAAGGACTGACAGGGAGGAGGGAGAGGAAGGATATGGGGGGATGATGAGTTCAATTTCAGCCATGTTGAGTTTGAGTTGACGTTGAGACATCCAGGTAGAGATATCAGAGAGACAGCTGGTGAGGCGAGCTTGAACAGATGGAGAGAGAGAGGGAGTAGAGAGATAGAGTTCAGTGTCAGCAGCGTAGAGGTGATACTGGAAGCCATGGGAGGCAATGTGTTTGCCAAGGGACATGGGTGTAGATAGAGGAGAGGGCCAAGGACAGAGCCTTGGGGAACACTAACAGAGAGGGAGGGAGGAGGAGGTGGAGTTGGCAAGAGACACCTTGAAGGAGCAGCCAGAGAGGTAGGTGGAGAACCAGGCAAGGACGGAGTCATGGAAGTCAAGGTAGTGAAGTAAGTTCAGCAAGAGTGAGTGGTCAACGGTATCGAAGGCAGCAGAGGTCAAGGAGGACAAGAATGGAGTAGAGGCGATTAGATTTAGCCACAAGAAGATCATTGGTGATCTTAGCGAGAGGAGTTTCAGTAGAGTGAAGGGGGCGGAAACTAGATTGGAGGGGGTCAAGGGAGGAGTTGGCAGAGAGGAAGTCAAGGCAGCGGGAGTAGACAACATGTTCAAGAAGCTTTACTCCTGTTCCATATGAAACAGACAGGGATGTTTTTCCCAGAACTTTGGAGTTCTGTGTGCCGGGGTGGGAGTTAGAGGGGGCAGCTTGGACCCAGGACGTCTGGGTTGTCTGTTACAACACTGAGAACAGCAGAGAACAGGTCAGTCTGGAAACTAGGACTGTTGGATTACCTATGAAGGAAGTGCAGTGTACTGGGTTAGAGTGTGATGGAGGGGTTAGAAGCCAGGACTTCTGACTTCTCTGTTAAAGGGTGGGGACCTTGTAGGTTAGATAGGAGTTGTGGCTCCCACACCCCTCTCTAAGTTGTCTGGGAGGGCTGTGGGGACTACTGGTTGCAAGAGAGGGTTTGGAGCCATTACTTAGCTGTCCCATTCTCCCCAACCCAAAAGAAAGGATAGAGGGAAAGGAAGCGGTGAGAGGCCAGCTCATGCCCTCCTGTCCCCAGTTTCAGTGTTGCCCCTAACCTGCAGAGGAAGAGGATTGGGGCTTAAAGACGAAGGCAAAATGTAGGTGCATGGAACCTAAGTTGTGAGCACAATGTGTAAGACTGTACAATGTCTTTACTGCTTACATGGCACTTGCAATTTCCATGCTTTTTATTGCATGACTGAATTTGCAAGAGCCATAACTATCACTATAATGCAAAAGATTTTTTGATTATGGAATTTAATAAAGGTTTTTGGTTAGCAAACGTGACTGTCACAAAATGTCATATGCCCCCGGCTGCAGGGGAAAGCTTCTATTTATGCCTTCACCACATGGTCTAAAGCAAGGGTTCCCATATTGTGGATTAGGATCCTAAGGAGGGGGTAGGTGGAGATGATTGCATCATCTACAGAAAGCTGTGTGATCCCAATTGATATTGGACTCCATGTGCCTAAAGCCATTCCCCTCCCCACCCAGCGTGAAGCTGCCTGAATAACATTATTAAAGGAAGACCATTTCACTTGTACCTCTGTGCATAGAAGTTTAATACACAGGACAGACACACAGATCTGCCTGTTGCCCATAGCAGGCTTGGGTTCCCTACCTCCTTAGGCAGGGGAAGCAGGTAGAAGCTGTGTTGCCCTGGGATTCGCCTTACTACAGTGACCTGTGGGGGACAGTTGATGCTGGCAGTCACTGATTCCTGAAGAACTTGAAAGTGTGTGCTCAAGCTGAAGAGAGCATGGCAGAGGCTGCACCCAGGTGGCAATACATCCTTACCAGTCTCTATGGTCATCAGTTCATCACTTCTAACTGGTTTTACTTCACAAACACACACACACTTCATGTATCTTGTTCTGGGAGGGGAAAGAAGAAAGGGGGGGGGACATTCTGGGAGAAGACAGATGATGGGGGCAACAGCTGGAATCAAGTGGCAAACAGAAGGGAGGGGGAGGCGGAGGGGGCTAATGGAGGGAGAACTAATAGAGACGCTACCGCATAGCCATGTCCATTTCAATATGACAGGCTATGTACAGCCATGTCCCTTTCAATGCAGCTGTCTTTGTATAGCCATGTCAGTTTCAATGCGACTGCCGCTTTTCCTTGTTGGGAGGGGAAGATTTCTGCTGCTGCTGGCTGCAGCAGGGGAGCAAATGTCACCCTGCGGTGCATGGTGGACGGCTCAACTGAATTCAACATGAATGCAATGCGTAAGAAGATTTCCCCTATACTTCCAATTCAATAACTTTGCTAGTATAATGAGCTGAAATGCACAGAACAGGCACAATGTTTATCCAATGGTACCAAGAGCATGGCAATGCGCATGTGCAACATAAGGATTCCCTTCCGAACTTTAAACTTATTTTTTTATTAAAACATGAACTTTTTCAGATTACCCAAGTCAACAGCGATTGCTCAAGATTGGGCTTCCTTTTTCTAAGCAAGCAATGTTCACGAAGTCCCCCAATTAAAAGAGAAATCTCCAGCAAAAGTTTTCAATGAGTGTCAGTGGGAAAGTCAGTGCCTGAAAATCACCATGTTACAGATAGGCAGATATACAATGGGAACTCCATCTTGCCTTAACTAATGGAGGCGCGACTGCACATCCATCATTAGGCACTGGTGGCAACCCCCAGCATTGCCCCTAGTATATGGACATCCCATGGTCGTGGGAAGTGGAGCTAGGCAGAACCCTCTGGCCACCATGGTGCCAAGCAGTAGGCCGTAATGGAACCCATGTATGTTTTAAAAAGGCATGGCATTGGTGTGACACTAGTAACTTGGACAGCCCAGGCAAGAGGAAGTGGAGCAAGGCAGAGATCCCTGGTCTCATGGTGTCAAGCAGCAGGCAGCAGCAGTGTGGTACCCACTTATTATTTTTAAAAAAATCATGGCATGGTGGAAAAAAGTAACCCCTGTCCCCCAGCATTACCCCTATGGACAGGCCATGCCAGGCCAGGCACCCCTCCCCCCACCCAAGCCAATTACTTACAGATTAGCAGTGTAGCACACAGCCAAATTCACCAAAGAGAATGGAAAATGGTTGTACAGCCACTTTTATTTTGCCCCTGCCAGCCAATCAAAACCTGTCCTGTGGCTTGTCCACCACTCAACTGTCCCCTCCTATCAAATATGGCACCAAGTTTAGTTTCCTAGCTCAGAGAAGCTAAGGTCAGTCATCTGGGTCACACCAGCCACGTGTGCAATGGCGCCAGTATTTGAGTGAGGTTTCTGAAGTTTTCCAAGGACCGGCCTTGGTACTCAGAACTTCAGAATTCGGAACTGGGGAACGGAATCCCTGGTGAATTCCAAAGTTTTCCAAGGACCGAGTTTCAGCACTATTATTTACCTTCTCAAATAGTACTAGAACTAGGGGACACTCCATAAAACTAACAGGTAACAAATTTAAAACAAATAAAAAAGTATTTTTTCACTAAACGCACCCCTATCCCTGAGAGCAGCAAGCTATCTCTTGGCCATGTGTGGGTACCAACATTGGCTATTGTCCCAGAACTCCACCACTACCAATCCGACATAGCTGTCTGCTCTCCAGAGGGAAGGTACATAAGCCCATGAACGCCCATAAATGGCAGCCTCCTGCAGGCTGTTCACAGCTGTATAGTCCTAGTGATATGGCTCCTTGCTATGCAGGCGGTGCCACGGGTTAGGAGCATCATGGTGCCATGGAGTTGTTGGAGACTGGGGGGCAGGATCTGGCCTTGGTAAAGAATGTGGGGAGAAGCATGCAGCTCATCCTCTGAATACACTGCCTCCACAGTACTCTTTTTCTGAGTACTCTTTTTCTGAGCACTTTGTGTCGACGGTATCTCTTCTGAGCTGTAATGACAGGAGGTTGCTGGGGAGTGGACACTACCGCTTCAGTACTTTGGGGAGTGCTGTGCGTTGAGGTAAACAAAGCTGTTGGGGAGAGAGTGGGACTGGTGCTGGGTATGGTGCTGCTGTCGGTGCCAGGGGTCCCCCCGGAGTGGGTTGTAGTCATTGGTGCCGTAGTGCCACTTGTGCACAAGTTGGGAGCTTTATTCTGGTCCTTCTTCTCCCCTGTACAGTGTCTGTCTTGTGAGGATGTCCTTCAGCCTTAACATCTGGCCTTTTTTTAGTCTCTCACAGGCTCTGTAGGCCCTGGTGTCATGGCCTTCACCAAGGCAGCTGATACACTTCTCATGTTGGCCCAAGAACTAGAGTATAGCTGAATGCTTAAATCCAGACTTTCTGGATATTTTGTCCCTTTCAGGGCCCAGACTAGTATCCCAAGGACTGCACATCCCCAGTGGGGCTAGAGGAATTGCTGGTCCCACGGAAGTGGTAAGACTGAGGCAACATGAATAAATTAGCTCACTCCTGAGAAACTGAATGAGGTAAGAAATTCATTGTTGACAAATGCTCAGAAACAAGAGTGTTCTGACCCAAAGGGAGTTGGAAGGGACTGAGGCGAAGAGGGCTCCGCCTCCTCCTTTTATCCCCTCCCATCTCTCACAAGACAAAAATCCTGCAGAGATTGGGAGGGGAGGGGGAAGTGCCAAGGTGGAACCCTTAGCAATAGTCTAGATGATTTCAGGCGAAGCCTGGAAACTGCTGATGCAAAAGAGGTTCCAGTGGCCTGCAGAGCAGGAAGGGGATCCCAAGAATGAGAATGACAGAGATCCTCTAAGAATGTAATTTCCCTGCTCCTCCTGGTTTCCTTTCAGTCCTCAATATGCATTTTATGTATTTCACATAGGGCAGAAGAATACAATGACCTAAGACTGCTGAATCCTGAGGCTGATATTCCTGTATTTATAGACTTGGAGACCCAGCTGCCTTGAGTTAATGCACGTTGATGTCTTGTAATGGAAACTCAGTTATCACCTTGAGCAGCAGCTATCAAAATCTTCATAAAATGTTGTTTTACCTGGCCACTGCATCTCAAGCTAAAATAAAAACTAAGGTAGAGGAAACTTCAACAAAAGCCAGAAGAGAGCCCAAGACATACCCAGGTAACAGTGGGCAAATTAAAATCTGTGAGCTTCACAGATTTTAATTTGTCCACTGTTACTGTGAACGTTTATCCAAGCAAAACTCCACAACACCCTGTTGACTCGTGTCAGCAGATATCACTCAGATATCAATTCACTAAGCAAGATGGGTTTCCATGATGCTTTTCAAAATCTCTCATGTCTCTCAATCAATAATCAAATCCTACAGTTCTTTCCATACATTTCTCTCCCACAAAAGAGAAATATTTTCTTCATATGGAAATGTTTCTGTATTGTGGGAAATGGAAACTTCCAAGAACTTACACAGAACAAAGCACACGATCCTGCCCTGATTTGCTCAAGCGTATTAGGGGAACTGGATAAGGACCAGTTGATTTCCCTATCATTTCCCTGTGTACATACAGGAAACCAGCAGAAGTCACAACCTTGCCCTTAAGAGTTTAGTCAATCATTTTTCTGGGTAATGTGCAGATCAAAATTCAAGGAACCAACTTAATTAACTATAGTAACTCATTTTTATAAACCCTTTGATGTTTGGGATTTTTTACTTTGAAACTAATGCAAAAAGCAACAGTGGCTGGTCTGAGTGTCCTTTCTCTGCTTTTGAGAGGGAAGCTTTAATAGAGCTAAGATTTTTCTAACTGTCCTATACCCATGACAGTAGTGTCAGCAACACTGTGTGGAGCATGGGTACAAAGAAAGAATGGCCAAGGTTGTACATAGACCTAGAATGCCTATCTACACATCTGAGCCTTAAACATGCCAGGACATAAAAGCAGTGCCAGACCAGCTAAATGATGTTTTAAAACATCTGATGTTCAATGAACTCTAACTTCGTTTTACCTTTAGCATGGAGGCTTAGGCAGCTCCTAAAAGAACCTCTCTCAAAAATGCGACAGTTTATTCACTGTCTGATCTGCTGCAGGACAGAACTGTGAAGGTAGACGAAGACTAACAATTTCACGCTGGAGGTGTGTGTAATAAGCTGTGCCAGTTCCTCAGAGATCAGTGACAGAGCTGCAAAGGACCACGTTATTCAGCTAAATCGTAGATAAATAGTGGTAACTGTGACTGACACAGGGCCTGGAGTTTGTAGTCTGCTCTAGCAGCAAAAATTATAGTAGTTCACCAAAGGAAGGCATTTTCCACTAGATATAGGAATGCGTCAGTTCAGCTAGAGATCTAAGGGAAGGCATAAAAAAGGCTAGCAAACAAAATTTGCCAAATTGACCATTAACCAACAGCCTTGAGTTAGCAAGTTAAACAAAAATCAGCAAGCCTCAAACTAGCGAAGTGTTACCTACCTTGAGAACACACACCTAGCAAGTGAGCTACTCCAGGTAGCTTCTAATCATGCACAACTGTTCATAGCACCGGTATAGCCACCAGTGTTTATGGATGGGTCATCTCAGTGTCCTATCTAAGATTGGAGCTTGGAGACCCTTATGTGCTCCAGTAAAGTCAATGGGAGTTTTGCCATTGATTTTGATGGGTTTGGGATTGCAGTCTTAGTATTGTTTAGCATACACCTACAAACACAAAATGTATGCTGGTTTTTAGTTTATACCTCTTGTGGAAAAGGCTCTAAGACCTGGCAAAACCGGGAAGATTAGACCAGTAAGAGCAAGCATGTTTGCAGGCTTTATTGATTTTATTTTAACCTGTTTTTCAGCAGATTTACTGAAGATTTCAAAAAGGTCCCACCACTGGTCAATTTGCAGCATGACCATGAACAAAGCCTCCGGAGAAGCAGTCACACCTTGGGGTATGCACAGGGAAGAGCTTTTGGAGCACTGGAATTCCCAAAGGTTCATTAGCTCTGACTGGAGAAGACCAAAGGTCTACACTAATTAGTCAGTCCCTGAAAAGTCTTCCCTCCAGCATCAGACTGTAGGAACAGATAATAGAGGTTACTTACCAGTAACTCTGTTCTTCGAGAGAGCTCCGCGTATTCTCATTCTTGGGATTCACTTCCTGCTCTGCAGGCACCGGAAAACCTCTCATCAGCAGTATCCAGGCAGATTACGCCTGGAAAATACTAGAACATCGTGAGGGCTCCACCCCCTCCATCCCCCTCCCATCCTGAGAAAAGCACGGGCCCACATCACGAGGGATGGCTAGCATAAATAGGGGGAGGAGCCCTCACCGCCTCAGTTCCTTCCAACCCTGGTCCAGAAGAGCCCAGCTATGTCCATCCGAGACAGAGGGGAAGGAGGGTGGGATGTGAGAATACGCGGAGCTCTCTCGAAGAACAGAGTTACTGGTAAGTAACCTCTATTTCTTCTTCGAGGATCTCCGCGATTCTCACTCTTGGGAGAGTGATAAGCAGTTTCCAACACCTACCTCAAGGAGGAGGGAGTCGAGGATGTCCCTCCAATAGTGAGTCGAGCACTGCTTTCCCCACTTGGGAGTCTGCTCTGGCCGCAAGATCCAAACAGTAGTGCTTAGTAAAGGTATGGACTGATGCCCATGTGGCAGCTCTACAGATGTCCGATAAATGTATCCCCTGAAAATTTGCAAGAGATGCTGCCGTGACTCGAGTCGAATGTGCTCTCAGCCCCAAAGGTGGGACCTTGTCCGCTAATGCATAACATTTTTGAATGCATAGGATAATCCATTTTGAAATCCTTTGAGAGGAAATCTTGACTCCAATCCTCTGGCCCCCATATGATATAAACGGAGAGTCACATGCTCTAATGCTCTTAGTTCGTTCAATGTAGAAGGCAAGTACTCTTTTAACATCCAGAGTGTGGAGTGTCCGCACCACGGGCAAAGTATGAGGCTTCGGGAAAAAAACCGTCAACGAAATTGTTTGGTTTAGGTGAAAAGGAGATGCTATCTTAGGAAGAAACAAAGGATCGACCCTTAGGTCAACTTTATCTCTATGGAATAGGATATAAGGTGGTGATGCTCTAAGAGCGGTGAGTTCACTCACCCTTCGTGCTGAAGTAATTGTCACTAAGAAAGTAGTCTTAATAGTTAAGTCCTCCAGACTACATGAGGTTAAAGGTTCAAATGGGGGAGACATCAGCTTTGATAGTACGAGGTTCAAGTCCCACTAAGGTGCAGGCTGGGATCTCTGTGGAAACGTGTTCACCAGCCCCTTCCAAAAAGATTTCATTAAGCAATGGGAAAATAACGTTTCGTGGCCTTCTAGCTGCAAGTGCATCTGCATCGCCAGATGCACCTTTATAGATGTAATTGATAAATGCGATTTTTGTAGGGCCAAAAGATAAAGGAAAACGTGGTTCATGTTAAGAGTGTGTAAGGAGATGGCCTGTGATTCGCACCACTTAGAAAAACGCCTCCACTTCATCGCATAACACCTGCGTGTAGATAGTATCCGAGAGTTTATCATAATCTCCGAGACCTCTGGGTGTGCATTCCTTATGAGGGCAGGATCAACCATGCGGAGAGGTGGAGCATCTATAAATCGTGGTGTAGTATTCTCCCCTGATCCCGAGATAGAAGATCGTGTGTGAGCGGGAGGGGTCTGACTCGAGATGCCATCCCTTGCAAAGTTTGGAACCAAGTTTGTCGGGGCCAAAAAGGGGCGATTAGAATCAGATGAGTTTTGTCTGCCCTGATTTTGCACAGGACTCTGTGGAGGAGAGGGATTGGTGGAAAGGCATAGAGGAAGGTCCCGTGCCAGGAGATTGCAAAGGCGTTCGAAATCGATCCTGGTACTAATCCTGCTCGACTGCAGAATTCTGGGAACTTCGTGTTTTATTGTGATGCAAACAGGTCTATCTTTGGCGTCCCCCATTCCCGAAAAATGTCCAAAAGAATGTCTTCTTTCAGTGACCATTTGTGCTGATCCACTGTCTTGCGGATGAGAAAATCTGCTACTGAGTTGTCTTGGCCTGCTAGATGAATAGCTTGGATATATATATCGTGTGCTATGCACCAATGCCAGATGGTCTCTGCTTCTTTGGAGAGATGTGTGGACCATGCTCCAGCTTGTTTGTTTATGTACCACATGGCTGTGGTATTGTCTGTTACAATCAGGATTTCCGTCCCCTGATGTGGGGTAGTAGGGCTTTCAGAGTCCAGCGTATTGCCCTGAGTTCTAACATGTTGATGTGAAGGCGCGCTTCTTCTGGGGACCATAGTCCATGCACTTGAATGCCTCCCATGTGAGAACCCCATCCTGTTAGGGATGCGTCTGAGGTGATTGATGCATGGGTGTTTGGGGGATCGAATGGTACCCCTTTCAAGACTTGGTCCGCGTCTGTCCACCACTGGAGGTTCTTGAGAAGGCCCTTTGTTATGGATAGTTTCATGTTGAAAGAGTGGAGAGTAGGTATGTAGTTGTGTGCTAACCATTGCTGAAGCGGCCTTATGTGAAGGCGCGCATGCAGTGTCACCATCGTGGTGGATGCCATTAGTCCCTGTACGTGGAGGAAGAATCAGACCGACTTGGTAGGATGGGATTGAAGACCATCCAGGGCACGGCCTATGGCCAGGAATCTCTCTGTAGGCAGATATGCTTTCGCCTGGTGGGTGTTCAGAATCGCTCCTATGAAGGGCAGGTGTTGGGATGGGTGTAGATGTGATTTGGGTAGGTTGATGACGAAGCCTAGACCTTCGAGCAATGACATTGTTAATTCCAGATGTCGCTGAAGTTCCTGATGCGATGTCGCCGCAATCAGCCAATTGTCCAGATATGGGAATATTCTGAACTTTAGTCATCGAAGATGGGCAGCGAACGCTGCGACACACTTGGTAAAGACACGAGGTGCCGTAGACAGTCTGAACGGGAGGACCCGGTACTGGAATCGAAGGTTCCCTGCAGTGAAGCGTAAGTATTTGCGGTGAGATGGTCTGATAGAGATATGAAAATATGCGTCTTGTAGATCAAGGGAAGCTAACCAGTCGCCTTGCCGTAATCCCATAAAGATAATGGGCAGGGAAGTCATATGAAACTTAAATTTACGGACAAACTTATTGAGTTGTCTGAGGTCCAGAATAGGGCGGAAGCCCTTGTTCTTTTTGGGGACCACAAAGAACCTAGAGTAAAAACCAGCGTTAAGTTCATTTCTGGGGACCGGCTCGATGGCTCCCTTTTGGAGGAGCTTCTGAATTTCAACTAGTATTTGAGTTGGGGGGGGAGCCCCTTGGGGGGCAGGGAGAGAGGGGAGGGAGGGTGTGGAACTGGATGGCATATCCACACTCAATAATTTCTCTGACCCAGCAGTCCATAGAAATGGCTTCCCATTGGGGTAGGGATGGCAAAAGGCGGTCCTGGAATGAGGGGGTACCCTCATCATTTCCCTTGATCAAGGAGACGTTAAAAACGGGACTTTGTTTGCCGTCCAGAAGATGAATTAGAGGATGCTTTGCCTTTGCCCCTCTGTCTCCCAAACGCCTTGCGTTGCTGGGTGCCCTGTGGCTGATGGTATTGGAATGAAGCCTGTTGCTGGAAGCGTTTCCCAGCCTGGTAATTATATGGCTGGTACGTGGGCCTTCTAGGGGAGAAGGCATAGGCACCTGGGGTAGGGAAAGGTTTCTTTCATATGGTGCGTAGGACCCCTGTAGATCTAGCTGTTTGGTTCATTTCTTTGATTTTTTTCAGATGTGTCATCGGTCGATGCAGAGAAAAGTCCTTCGCAATCAAAGGGTAAATCCTCTATTCTTGTTTTATTTTCCTGTGTTAGGGCCGTGGACTGGAGCCATGCATGCCTTCGAAGAGCAATGGCAGATGCCATCCCTCTGGCATTAGCATCCACCATGTGCATATTTGCAGTCAGCTGGAATTGGGCCATCTGCATGCCTTCCTTCTGAAGCGCTTCTATCTGGTTTGGGTCTATAGTGCTGCTGAGCCTAGACCACAGCCATTGCTGGTAGCCGTACATGGCGGATGCGTAATTGGCAAATTCTAAACGACAGGGAGTCCGAGGAAAACATTTTCCTTCCCAGCACGTCTAGCCTCCTTCCCGTCCTGTCAGCCGGGGACGTTTGTACCGCTCCCGCTCTGGATTTTACTGATGCAGCGGCAATAACTAGGGAGTTGGGAGGGGGGTGTTTGTGGAAGATCTGGGCCCCTTCTTTGGGTACAGCATACAGGGAGTCTGCTAGTTTATTGGTAGGAGATACAGAGGCGGGTTTACCCCATATGGCCAAGGCGGGTTCCATTAGCTGCTCTAGAAGCGGAAGCATTATATGCCCAGATTCCCCAGTCCCCAGGATTCCAAAGATGGGTCCCGTCTGGGATTTTTTAACTACCCTTGTGGGAAGTTTAGGGAGGGAGGATGACATCCTCCAGAGCATTGCCTGAAAGGCCTTCGAATCCTCTGTAGCCAGGGATAGATTGGAATCCGAAATGGTATCTGGAGGGGGAGGGGGCGGGGGAATATCGTCTCATCCTCCTCAATGGATGGAGATGAGGAGGAAGCTGAACAAGACGCCTATCTCCCTGGGGAATCTACCCCAGTTGGTACCGTCGGTACCGCATCTTCTCTTGGGCCCCCCAGTAGCGAGGTTAGGAGCTGCGTAGCTCCCGAGGGTGCTAACCTCTCTTGTGGTTGTGTCACTACGCTTCCCGGCACTGGAACCTGGATCCTAGCGTCGATGGTACCGACATCCAGGGGCGCCTGCACCGAGTCTGTCTCCGAAGGTGGAGGACAAGACACCATAGCTGTCGGTGCCACCCTCGGTGGGGCCGGCAGTACGTAGGGCTGCTCCCGTCCCGATCATGCCAGGAAGTCCAAATCTGCTCTCGCCCTATAGGGTGATGGGCTTCAGGACCGGTACCGATATCCTTGGATGTAGGCATAGTCCTGACATCCATCCCGTGGATTGTAGGGTGAGCAGCAGGAGCACGGTCAGTGGGATCTGCGCTCCCTATGGTACCTGAGTGGAGTCCTACGTTCATCCCAGTACCGCGGGGATCGGGACCGTGAACGGTAGTGCCGATGCGACTGGGAGTGGGAGTCTCTCTGTACCAGTGGCAGCATGAGTAGCAGGGGCGGGACCGCCTGCGCCAGCGGAGTCGTCGGCTGTAGGGGTTGCCTTTGCACCATCACATCTGTCGGTCCCGACATTGGTGTCGTTGGCTGCAAAGGTTGAGATTGTGTGGTTGCGCCCGTCGGTTCCGACAGCAACGTTTCCTGCCTCTGAGGCACCAGAGACTCCCCTGTTCCGCTCCGTTCCATCGCCTCCCTTGAGGAGCTTTTCTTTTTCTTTTTGTCCCCGCTCTTAGTGCCTCGCTCTGAGGAGCGGGCCGAACTGTGCGCGCAAGGCGCGCCGGTACCGCCTTCCACGGAGTGGGTGGTACCAGAGTGAGCGGTACCGGAGACGTGGGAACCGTCCTTAGGCGGCGATGGTACTGCCGGTGCCAGTTCCGTCGGAGCCTTCTGAGCCGTCTCCATCGGTGGTGCCGCGGAGTGTTGGGTGGGGAGCCTGAGAGGTCCCTCTTTTCCACCCTCCAGTGCCCTTTTTGTTAATAAGTCTTGTAGGCGGAGGGCCCTGGCCCATTTGGTTCTGTTGGATAATACAGAACAGGCTCCGCAAGTCTGCGTGTTATGGTCCTCTCCTAAGCAGGCTAAACAGCGAGTGTGTTGGTCGCTGACTGATAAGGTAGCAGGGCACGAGCTACATCGTTTAAAGCCTGGCTGTTTGGGCATTCCTGCTCGCCCCGAGGGGTGGACTAAGCCCGGGGACCATCCTGCAGGCTAGGGCGGCACTCTTTACTCACAGGAGTTATTTTAATCTTCTTTCTTCTTCTTTTTTTTTTTTTGCTGAACAATGCTGAATAGCGCTAAGAGGTCTTCCAACGCCATGCGGTTGGAAGGAACTGAGGCGGTGAGGGCTCCTCCCCCTATTTATGCTAGCCATCCCTCGTGATGCGGGCCCGCGCTTTTCTCAGGATGGGAGGGGGATGGAGGGGGCGGAGCCATCACCATGTTCTAGTATTTTCTAGGCATATTCTGCCTGGATACTGCTGACGAGAGGTTTTCCGGTGCCTGCAGAGAAGGAAGTGAATCCCAAGAGTGAGAATCGCGGAGATCCTCAGAGAAGACATATGGATATTATTACAACCCACCACCATGAAAAAGTCAACCTTGGCCTGTTTCATTGGATAATACCTACAGACATCCCTGCCACATTATGGCAAAGGTGAGCAGGCTGACCTTCCCAAGTTTGCATAAATTTGCCAAGCGTAGTTGCTAAAGTACTGCCTGACAGTACACTGGGCTTCTAGCTTTCTCCCACCCCCTTTCCCAACACAAGAAATTAAATTCTATGCCATCCAGCCCCAGCACTGCCAGTTCCCAGCTCTGGCCCCAGCTATGCATCTCCAAGACTGTCAGGAGCCCAGTTCGGGTGCAGCGGTGAGAGTGGGTTAGCACCAGGGTCCGATCCTGGAATCCAGTCTTGGGCTGCAATAAGGGAGTGTCTAGTTCTAAAACAAGTGTTCCAATAGGCATGGTCAGGTCTGTAGCAGGTGTCGATACTGTGTGAGCAGTCTACAAGGCGTGCAAGAGCAAGGCGAGAAGGAGCGAGCTGAACGATTCTAGTAGTCTGAAGCTCAGAACTGGGGAATAGCCCCTAACCTGGAAACTTTTATGGAACTTCCTGGTCAATCCCATGGTGGAGCACTGAAGCCAATCAGGACAAGAATTATGGGGTCCCTGTTGGTGTTGACTGCTCCCTTTGCCCTTGTCTTTGTAAACAGCCATGGCAGCTGGAAGGATCAGGTCACTTTTGGGAGCTCTAGGGAAATGGGTTCTAGCCCCTCCGGTGCCAGATCCTCACAGCCCCACATGATTAGTGTACTGCTCCCCTTACAGATCTTGCATCTGCTCCTCCTCCAGCTGTTGAGCTTCTTTATCCCATACCCTCAGGGGTGGAATGAAGAGCCCATAACTCAGTAAGTATATATTTAAAATACTTCATTACCAGAGGGTCCTCATATTCAATAATGGTTCACACTAGTTTATCTCCCAATACCCTTGTGTTCATGTACTAGTAGTTTTCATGGCAATTACAGAGCAGGAGACTAAGAACGACGTCTGTTGAGTTGTCACTTCACATATAACTCGCAGTAGCACTTTAAAATTCAAGCTGACAACCTTTGTTCCAGGGCAGCATATTAGTACTGTGAAATATGCTCTAGATGTTTGTACCAATCAATTTTAGCTCATAGCTTTCTAAACAAAACAAATACCCAAACTCAAATTTTCAAGAAGGATTCCAAGAAGATCACTATTAGACCAACAGCTGCATGAAGTCACAACAGTCTGGGCTTGTAGGAATGGTTGAATGTTTACTCTGAGTTACATGCAAATTTTCCTAGAGATTCGAGGGAGCGGGTTCTCCTGAGGTTGAGAAAGATAGGGTTTGAAATGGTGTAAAATAGCTTAACATCTCACATGAAAAGCCTCATTTCTGCCAGGTGGTTTCGTCAGGAGACACCACAAACTGTCATCCGAAAGTCATTTGTGCTTTACAGGGCTTGGCTGGCTGGCTCCCAATGCATCATCTTATTTTAGAGCTTCGAGACTTGAGAGGCATTTTATCAATTAATGAAGTGAATAAGAATATGGACAAAATCAGGGCCGGCCCCAGGGTTTGTGAGGCCATGTGCGAAGTCTTGGTGCAAGGCCTAATTTGCATAATTAGGCCCCACCTAATTATGCAAATGTGTACATTTACATAATATTTACTCCCTCGGGACAGGAAGGATTCCCATTCTCCACCCCTCCGAGCAGCCATGGAGAAGCATGGCCTCCCCATGTTTCTCCCCGCCCCCCGGCTTACCACTCCTTGGCAGCCAAGCGGCCATAGACAAGCATGGCCTCACAATGCTTCCCCCCACCTCCCCCAGCCAGGAGTGGTTCCACTGCAGAGGCAGTTGGGCGGGTAGTGAGTCAGGCACAGAGAGACTGTCTGCATCGACTGCCTTACCGGGGGAGGGGGGTGAGCTTAGCCAGCCTGGCCTACAGGGCCAGTTGCTTCTTGCTGCCGGTGCCGCTTGTGCCTTCTGAATGCACATGGTGCGACTGGTCCAGAGGTGCTGCTATCAAACACACAAGACACCCAAAATGCAGTCACTCTATTAAGCGCATTATGCCATGAAAAGAGACATATATAACCAGTTCAGTTGTGCCCCATAATCAATTCACACTGCCCTCCACCCATAACCATTTAATTTGCGCTCCCGGGGCAGCGTGAATTGATTATATGGGGGGCGCAAATGAACTGGTTATGGGGTGCGGGTTTAAAGACAGTATTCCCTGTTAGCAATAACTTCATTAAGAAGAGTTTGTGAAATAGCAGCCATAATAATCTCAGAACCATATTCGCAGATTTTCCAAGATAGAATAGATATTGCTTTACATCCTAAATTCCTACCTAAGACAGTTGTGACAATGTGGCCGTTTTTACACAGGCCTCTCCCAGCCTGTGTAAAAACGGGCTGGGAGCTGTCCCCCACCCATGAACACAGATTTCTGCGTGTTCATGGGTGGGGGAGCCCCATGTGAATGATGCGGAGCATGTGCCGATGGTGAGCGTGTGTGTGTGTGTGTGTGTGCGCATGCGCCTAACATGCATCCCCACTCACCCCCCATTCGTCCCCACGCATGGAGCAACCGGGGAAAACGGTGGTTACTCCGTGGGTGTGGATGAGTGGGGGGTGAGTGGGGATGCGTGTGCTACCATGTGCACGCCCCGCCCACACACTGGCGTGCCTATGGATCCCCCCACACGGTGGAACCATGTAACAATGGCCTGTGAGGGGCCACTTGAAGAAGAACAGAAGGCTGCTGCCTTGTAAACAAGGTTCTTCGAAATGGCTCCTAACATTCTCACAACACCCACCCTTCCAGCCCCACATGGAATTTTCTTATATTCCTAGAAAGGGTTGGAAAAAACTGTCATTCTGCAGGGGGAAGAGTGCTTTTTATACTACAGGCACTCGAGACCATCACGTAGTCTATTATTTGAATAGGGTGAGCAAGCACAACCCAGTTGTGAGACTGTTGGGAGCCATCTCAAAGAACCTTCTTTACAAGGTAACAACCTTCTGATCAATCACATGGGGAGAACTTGTTTGGAAACAAACAGCTTTATCTCCCAGTCCACGTCCCGGTGTCGCTGCTTCTGCTGCTGCAGCAGCACTACTAGGATGGAGGCAGAGGCAGGTGAGGGATAGGGACCAGAGCCAAGGAGGGAAGGCAGACGAACGGATTGGGGGAGAAGTTGGCTGCAACCTGCCATCCGGCCAGGCAAGTGTGGGGCCCCAGTTGGCCGCGGGACCATGCGCGGTCACATATGTGGCACATGCCTGGCGCCAGCCCTGGACAAAATGAAATTCAAGATGGATACTAGCGTATCACTCCAAGATTTAGAAGAACATTTAGGTACAGTTATTTCTCCAACATAGGCCCTGTTTTAAATAGCTTGTGAGCTGTCCCAAGCTGCCGCAGGGTGGAGGGAGCAGGATATAAATCATTGAATAAATAAATGAATAAAAATGAATAAATAATCAGAAAAGGACACAAAGTGCAATCCTCACCTATTTAAAAGCAGTGATTCTTGACTTTGCATCTCAAGTGAATCATGGAAAGAAATAATGAAAACATTAACAAATGCCAAATGGTTGCTACAGCCTTACCCTCAGAGCCTTACAATTACGCTGGGCTCTTGGGTCTAGCTTTCCTCCACAGAAGGGCAAAAAGGTAAGCTTTCTACCTGTAACTATTCTTCTTTGAGCTGTATCCTCTCACCAAGTCCCATTACAGGTATTTGGTGCCCTCTAGTGTCTAATTTGGAGTATAGCAAGCACCTTTCCCCCTCATGCTGTGACATCACTTCCTTTGGGCATATAAATAGCCTGTGCTCTCCAGCACTGTTAGTACATCTAATAGCCACTGCAAGCGAGGAGAAGGGAGGGTGCTGAGACTTGGAGAGAAAATACAACTCGAAGAAGAATTGTTACAGGTGAGAAAATAAACTTTGTTCTTCAAGAAGGCTCTGTGTATTCTCACTCATGGGATCATGTCATAGCCTTCAGGTGATCTGGAAGAGTTTGTCTCCTTAAGCAGTTCCAATTAGCTTCCAGAGATTGTTCTTGAAGCTGTGGCTCTCGCCTGCCTCACTCTCTCACCACCACAGGCCATCACGAAACCTGGGGTTATAAGAGAGAGGGATAGGGCCATACCCCCCAGTTCCTTCCAACCAAGCTGGAGTTTGCGTATGCAGCTGAGGGAAAGGTGGGTGGGTAGTGAGAATACCCGGAGCCTTCTTGAAGAAAAAGGTTACTGGTAAGTAACCTTTATTTTTTCTTTGAGTGGCTCTATGGATTCTCACTCATGGGAAAATGATAGCAGTCCCATGGGTAAGAAGAGGTTGGGGGGCTTGAACAGGAGAGGATGGATGAGTGTATTTATTTATTTAATACATTTATACCCCACCCCTCCTGCGAACAGCTCGGGGCAGCTAACAAATTTTTTAAAATAAATAAAGCAACCTTAAAAGCATTTAAAACAGTTATAAAAATCTTACAGATAAAACAGGGAAGGACAAAAAAAAAAAAAAGAATAAGAAAGAAGGGTAGGAGGATAAAAACCCACTAACCCACCCTCCCCAAAGGCCTGGGTGAACAGCCAGGTTTTACAAACTCGCCGGAATGTTAAAAGGTTCGGGGCCAGGTGAGCTTCCTCCGGGAGGGAATTCCAAAGGTGCGGCCCGGCCACCGAGAATGCCCTCTCCATTGTGGCCCCCCGCTTAACACGGGGACCTCCAAGAAGGCACCCCCGGCAGACCGAAGGAGCCGCTCTGGGGCGCGGAGGGTGAGGTGATCCCTGAGGTATGAGGGTCTGAGACCGTAAAGGGCCTTATAAATCAACACCAATACCTTGAACCTGGCTTGGCACACTATTGGCAGCCAGCGCAGAGCCCGGAGCACAGGTGTTATGTGGTCCCAGCGGACCGTCCCCGAAAAGAGGCGGGCCGCCGCATTCTGCTCTAGCTGCAGCCTCCGAACCAGGAACAAGGGTAGCCCCACGTAGAGCGCGTTGCAGTAGTCCAGCCTCAAGGTGACAAAGGCATGGACGAGGGAGGCCAGATCGAGGCCAGAGACATATGGACGCAACCTCTGCACCAGATACAACTGGCAGAAGGCAGCTTTCGCCACCCCCTCTACCTGCTGCTCCAGTCGGAGATCCGCGTCCAGCACCACCCCCAGACTCTGGACCAGTAGAGCTACAGGAGGGAAAACCCCCCCCAATCAGGGGGGCCGACACCTCCCTCACTCTCCCCACCATCACCACCTTCGTCTTATTGGAGTTGAGCTTCAGTCTGCTCTGCCACATCCATTCTGCCATGGCCTCCAAACACTGGGATAGCAACGAGACGGCAGGGTCTGGGTCAGCTGAAAAAGAGAGGTACAGCTGAGTATCAACAGCATAATGGTGACAACGCACCCCGAACCCTCTCACGACCTCCCCCAAAGGCTGCATATAAACATTAAATAATAATGGAGACAGAATGGAACCCTGCGGAACGCCGCAGGACAAAGCACAGCGGGAAGATGTTTCAGCTCCCAGCACTACCGCTGGCTTCTCCCCGAGAGGAGTGAACGGAACCATTCAAGAATAGTCCCGTCCAGTCCCCCCAGGTCACGCAGCCGTCTCAACAACAGTCCATGGTCCATGGTATCAAAAGCGCCTGAGAGATCTAGTAGGACAAGAAATGTTGAACGTCCTGCATCCATCTCTCAGCTGAGATCATCGACCAAGGCCACCAACGCCGTCTCAGTGCCATAGCCGGGGTGGAACCCAGATTGAAAAGGGTCCAGGAAACCAATGCTGTCTAGATGCGCCTGGAGCTGGATCGCCACCATCCATTCAATACCTTCCCTAAAAAGGGAAGGTTAGAGACAGGTCGGTAGATGGTGAATGTGTTCACGTCCAATGATGGTTTCTTCAGCAGGGGGTGCACCACAGTCTCCTTGAGGCTGGGCGACAACCTCCCCTGCTGCAAAGACGCGTTAACCATTCTCGCCAGCACCATCCCCAACGTCTCCCTGGATGCTTTCACCAACCAGGACGGGCACAGATCAAGTTCACAACAAGTGGCTCTCACAGACTCCAAGACATCCACCGCATAGGCCGGCGTCACTTCCTGAAACTCCCCCAACAAAGATGGACCAGACGGAGCCTCCATCACCTCGCGCTCTCTGCCTACTGCCTCTAATCCAACGTCAAAGTTGCTCTGAATCTGAGCGATCTTGTCTGCGAAGTAAGTGACAAACTCCTCACAGCGGGCCTGGGACACGTCACCGTCCAGGCGGAGGGAGGCCGGACTAACCAGCCCCCGCATCACCCGAAACAGCTCCGCCGGGCATGACTTCTCAGACGCTATAAGGACAGCAAGGAAGTCCTTCCTCGCTGTCCTCACAGCCTCAACATAGGACCGCAAATGGGCCCTATGGAAAAGTCGCTCTGCCTATTGCTGAGTGCCTCCTAGCAGCGAGGTCTAGTGCATAATGCTTGGTAAGTGCCTCTGAAGAAGCCCACGTAGCCAACCTATATTTGTCCTGAATGGGAACATGTCGAAAATTTGCAACTAAGGTGGCCACAGTCCTAGTGGAATGTGCCCTCAGACTATGAGGCGGTTGCCTGTTGGACAGTTAGTACCAGTTAGTTATGCACTGTAAGATGATTTTGGAGAATCTTTGTGATGATAGCTTTGCCTCCAGTATCCTTCCTACAACAGAGACAAATAATGAGTCAGTCCTCCTAAAGGGCTTAGTTCTTTCCACATAGAAAGCCATCACCCTAAAGACATCTAGTAGATGTAGGACATGTTCCAAGTCAGAAGACTGAGGTCTTGGGAAGACGGCTGGAAGTGAAATGGTTTGATTCAGATGGAAGGACGAGACCACTTTGGGCAGGAAGGCTGGGTCTGTCCTTAAGTCCACCTTGTCTTTATGAAAGGATAAATACGGAGGGGATGCTCGCAGTACATTGAGCTCACTGGTCCTCCTGGCTGATGTAATAGCCACCAAGAACAATAAGGTGACTGAGTGATGTTGTTGCAAGAGGTTCAAATGGGGGCTTGATCAGCCAAGCTAGCAGAAAGGACAAATTCCATTGTTCCATGGGCCAGGAGACAGGTGGGTAAAGGTTGGTAAGTCCTTCGTAAAATGTATTTACAGTAGGATTAGAAACAAAGACTGACCTTGGACCCATGACAAGTTTGCCGATAGTGTTGCAATGTGCACATTGATGGAGGAAACAGACAGATTGCTGTCCTTGAGGTGCACCAGGTATGCAAGGATGGTAGATAAAGGAATAGTCCCAATATCACAGCTCGCAGTCCGGCACCAGGTGATGAAGCGTTTCCATTTAAAGGTGTATGCCATTCTAGTGGACTGCCGCCTAGCATTTAATAGAATGTGCTGAACTTGTTTTGGGAAAGAGAGCGGAGGACCTGGCCATTCTGTCGGAAGTTGGGTTCCCTCCTCACCAGCAGGGAACACTTGTCCACGGCTGTGTTCTTGAGGATGGGATACCAGGTCCATCTGGGCTAATCCAAGGAAGGTTCTTGAGATTAGTGGGAATGGGGAAGGTGCGCACAGAAGACTGCCCACCCAGCTCATGTTGAATGCATATGACAACGACCTGGGTGGCATGCCCCCTCTGCTGCAGAACCTTGCAGTTTTGTAGTTCATGCAAAGAGATGTGTGTGTGGATGTCCCCACCTGGGGAAGAGCTCATGAGTGATGTCATCTGCTAGGGCCCAGTCATGGTGTTGTGCCCTTAATTGACTTAGATGATTCGCTAACTGGTTTAGATGGTCTGGTAGGTGTATGGCCATTGGAATTACTCTGTTGCATATGCATTACATCCAAATGGTCTCTGGCTCACCTGATAATTGCAGTGATCTTGTGCCCCCCTGCATGTTTGAGTAATACATACATGGTGCACATGCTGTCCATAGTGACCTGGACCACCCGGCCTGAGACCGTGGTGGCAAAGGCCATAGCATACGGTACAAAGCTCCAGAATGCTGATGTGAGTGTCTTGCTTTTCCCTGGACCATAATCCTTGTGCTGTTAGGACAGTATGCCCCCAGTCCTCTACAGAAGCGTCAGTGGCGACAGCGACTGTTGGTTCCAGGCATCCCTCTTAGGACATTCCTTAGAGATAGCCACCAGTGTAGTGTTGATATTACACATGATGGAATGGTGATGGTCTTGTAGAGCTGCTGGGTCTGTGGTCTGTACGGCAAGCTGACCCAGTGCTGCAAGGGCCGCATCTGCAGGCGCGCATATGGCGTGACCATCATGACGGAGGCGAAGTGCCCCAATAGTCGGAGGAATAATCTGATTTTTCTGGTTAGATGCTTGGGGAGCCCCCATATCATGCAAGTCATAGTCCTGAACCTTTTGACTGGGAGAAAAGCTTTGGCTGTTGTGGTGTCTATCAGTCGCTACAAAGGGTAAAACCTGAACCAGGATGAGGTGAAACTTTTCGAAGTTCACTGGTAAGCCCAATTCTTCCAGTGACTGGAGCATGATGTGGACATGGGCATGGAGAACTTCATGTGATTCTGCTGTGAGGAGTCAGTTGTCCAGGTATGGAGAAAATGGTGATGCCTTTTCTTCTGAAAGCTGCTGCCAGGCATTTTGTGAAGACTCGTGGTGCAGAGGAGAGTCCAAGCAGAAGAACTCTGTACTGGAAACATTGATAATCTAAAAAAAAAAAAGTGAAAAAACTTTCTATGAGACTTCCGGATGCTTATGTGAAAATAAGCATCCTTGAGGTCAAGTGCAACGGAGCCATGCACTTTTTTTTGGAGGGCGGGGAGTATGGTTGAAATGGAGACCATATGGAATCTAAACCTCCAGACACTCTTGTTAAGATGATGGAGGTCAAGAATTGGGCAGAATCCACCATCCTTTTTGTCTACTAGGAAGTCTCTAGAGTAGAAACCTCACAACAGGTGAGAAATGGGTACTTCTTTGACTGCCTGGCCACATTAACCTCCTGAAGAAGCACTGCCTTGTGAGGGGTGTCCTTAAAGAGGGATGGGGAAGGGGAAAAGGATAGGGGTGGAATGGAGTCAAACTAAATGGCATAAACTTCTCTTGACTATTTCCAGTACCCACTTTTCATTGGTGATGGTTCATCATGCTGGGCAGAAGGCTTTGAGTCCGTCTCTGAATGGAGGCAGGTTGAGCTCATTACACTTGACCTCCTCTAGGCTACACCCAAAACCTAGGCAGTAGAGCAGCCTGATTGGTGGATTGTTTGGGTTTCACCTTGTTTTTTTGTAAACCTATTGCCATTTTAGGGAGGGAACAACTGCTAATATTGCGGAACAAACCTTCTTGAGTGGAAGGCACAGTCAGTCACGTACATTAATACCATGATCTGAAATTGAGCTACCTGGCTGCTTTCCTACTGCAGAGCCAATCTCTCCGCTGATATAGTAGCATAAGCATTATTAGACCAGAGGCAATGCTGTTATGCCACCATTGCCACCACGTAATTGGCTGTTCTCAGGGCTAAGGTCACAAAGGAGGACGTTTTTCTCCCAATCGCATCAAGGCAGCATTCCTCCCTGTCCGATGGCAACTTTTTCACAGCCCTGGATTGGGTCCTGTTGGTAGCTGCAGTGAACACGATTGAGTTTGGTGGTGGGTGATGTGAAAACATTGAAGCTCCTTCCTGTGGAACAAAGTATAGCTAGTCTGGTAGTTTGTCGGCACAGAAGCAGAGGGATTGTTCCATACCTTCTTGAATAATTCTAAGAGATCCTCAAAGATCAGTAATATGATCGTCTCTGTGTCCCCTCCAGTCAGGATTCCAGTACCGGCCCTTTCAGGGTTTTCTTCATAACTTTAGTAGGTAGTTGGGGCATAGCTGCCGTCAAGTGCTTCAGCATAGCCCCAAAGTTTTTAACATCTTCCATTGGTAGCATAGAAGTCTGGTCTATCAGCAAGTCACTGGGTGGTGGTACGATGGTCTCATCAGAGAGAGGTGAACTGGAGTCCGTGGTGCTGCCCTTACTAGGCTGGGCAGGGGTCTGGGGCTGTTCATGGTGCTGAAGATGTTGCGAGAGGCCCATCAGGGTCTGCAGAAGATTGGCAGCTGTGTGCTGTGGTGCAGATGGATTTCGCAGAGACTGTGCAGGAGTCAGTGTCGCCAGTTCCGTAGGAGATGAAAAGGGGCACGGCGGTACCATCGGTGCTGGTCGAGGGGACACAAAGCCTGGAGCAGCGGTGTGCTGTGGTTACAGAATGCTTGTATTCCTGTCTCATGAATGTTCATGAGAGCAGCTGTGGGAGTCTTGATGTCGTCTTTCCCAGCGCTGCAAGGGTTCACATCTGCTGGAGCAAGAGCTGCAGGGGGAGGCTGGGTGGCACAGCTCTGGGTGCACATAAAACTCCAGATAATAGCAATTGTCCAGTCTGTGGCAAAAATAAGCACACAAGCATGCAAGGCTTGATAATATGAAAATGTAGTATAAACAATTTAAGATTAAGGTTAACTGATTAGAGAGCGCAAGTTCCAAATGAAATAAAGTAAAACAAACACATGCTAGTTACACTGGAATTCCGTGACTGTTCCCTTACCCTAAGGCTCAGTCTACACTGTTTCCATTAATTCAGCCTGATGTTGAGGGGCCGGGTCCAGTTCTTCAAGAGTTACTGGGAAGTCTCACAGTTCATGCTGCTGGCTTCAGTCTCCTTGTGGTGTACTGCGCTTGCTCCCAAAATGGAGACTGTCCTTGTCCTTCTTCCTCTTGCAGTGGGAGGAGACCCCTCCTCCTTTGGGATAGTCCTAGGGTGTTCACTAAGTGTTTTGCCCCTGTGTCAGCTACACTTCATTGAGCTGGACTGTTTGTCTAGCCGTATCTAGATAACTAGCTTTTCAGAGCCCCGCTCAGCTGACCTATTGGAATCTCACACAGGATATGCCTGCTACCGGTTTTCCAGCCTGGGAATTGCAATTAATTGGGATAAATCCTCTCTGGTCCCCAGTCATGTTTCCCACTTCATTGGGTCCCAACTGAACTCTGTCCATGCTAGGACATTTACTCCATAACAAAGATTCCAAGATATTTAGGACTCTTCTGCTACAATTCTCTAGCAGCCCCACACTAACCTTACCTTTGTTTTCCAAGCTTCTGGGGCTCATGGCATCAACGACTTTCAGTAGACTACGTCCAAAGGGGAGTACTGAAAACTGCTAATGCGCCCCATCCAATGCAAAATGAAGGAACTGGGGATGGTCAGGGTGAATGAAAATATGCATCCTTCATATCTATGGTGGTGAAGAAATTCCCACTCTCTGAGGAAAGGGATAATCTTCTGCAACGTTACCATGCAATGCTTAAAACAGTTAACATGTTTATTTAAAGCCCTTAAATCCAGAATGGGATGGTCACCTTCCGGCTTTTTGGAGAAAAAAAATATTTTTTAAAGTAATCTGCTAGCAATTCCCTTACTCCTCTAAACATTTTTGTCCCATCTCTCTTGCTGTTCCCCATGCCTGGAACTCCCTCCCTGGATACATTTGTTCTGCTCACTTCCTCCCCAACTTTCAAATCCCTCTTGAAAACCTACCTCTTCCGTCAGGCTTTCTCTAGCTCATCATGAGTGAAACTGCATCTTCGTACCCCCCCCTCACTCAGAATCTCTCCCCCGTAGTCAAGTTAAGCACGTGCACGTGCAACTTCTCAACCTCATGAATGTATCCTTGTCTCTCCTGATGTTCACCTCTCCCATGCGTCTCTTAGATCGTAAGTCCCTTGGGGTAGGGACCTGTCTATTACTATTGATTGTACAGTCCCAGGTACACTACTGGTACTATATAAATAATAATAAGAACCACCTGTACCCCAGGCTGACTTATCAACAGTCTCTATAGCCCTCTCAGCCAGTAGCTGCGGTACCTCTGCCTGTAAAGAGGCAGCAGTGTTCACATCCCATGGATGTGTTTTACGTGTTTTTTATTGTTGTTGATTTTATTATTATTGTGTTTTTATGATATTGTAAGCCGCCCTGAGATGCCGTAGGCATGAGCGGGTGGCCAATAAATTTAACGAAATAAATAAATAAATAAATAAATAAATAAATAAAACAAACCTTAGTGGAATCATCCTTTTCCTTGGCAAAGAAAAAAATGGATCCTATAGTCCTCTGCTGTGATTGAAAGGACTGACTAGTGAAATAATATACTTGGCAAGGGGAATGGCAATACGCTCCCTCTGCCCAATAGCTCATGTATCAAAGAGATGAAAGGACGGTATGAGTCTGGGTTACTCAGAGGTACTCCCCTCTGTGGTGGCCATAAAGGATAACAGTCCTGGAAAGACTTAAGGTCAGTCGGTGGAGACATAGGCAAGTGCCCCACCTCCTAAGCTGGGGAAAGCCCCAAGTTTTGGTTACTAGGAACCAGCCAATCCTGCTCCAGGTGAGCATCCAGAATGATTGTCGGTGCTGGAACAGTGCTGATCTGTTTTGACTACGAAGGGCCCGCTGGACATTCAAGTCTAGGCTCAGAGCCCAAATGCATTGCAGCATACTGCTATGCTGAATGGCGAAGAGGAGCCAAAGCTGGGGCACAGGACAGAGCAGGTGAAGACTGGGGCCAAAGCTCCTGGTACGAAAGGAGATAGTGCAGAGAGGCATGGTGCTGATGGGAGGTCCTGTATCAGCTCCAAGGCTGGTGCCGAGACAGACGGGTCCAAAGAAAGTCCTGGTGGTGAAGGCAGCCCCAGAGAATGAAGCTGGCAGAGTTGGAAGCTGCCTCAGAAACTGGAGCTCAGAGTGACAAATAAGGGGTGCGAGTAGGTACTCCAATGACTCCAAAGCTTCCTGAATTTCCTCCTTGGGAAGCATTCCATTTGGGGGGATATAATCCAAGGCCTCTAGGACATCAGTGCCAATGAGATCTTCCTGAACCGGGGAAGGCTTGGGGGAAAACTCTTGTGTCTGGGTATGTTTCTGACGCTGCTCCTTACGCCGACGCTCTGGGTATGAGCACTCTCACCATGAAGGGGTGCAGAGCGGAGAGGGGTGTGATGTGGCAACAGGCGTCCTGGAGAAGTGTGTAGCGTTTTAGGTTTGTGTGGCCCAGGTGCCACCTTTAAACCTGTCAGCATTGAAGTGCATTTTTTTGGAATGGGCTCTGATGGCACCTACCCAGCTGGGGCACAGGCCAGAACAGGTGAAGATGGGGGGCACTCTGGGCAGAACCCCAAGTTTGTCAATACAGGGACCTGCTCCTGTATGGACATGGCCCGTACCTTTAAATGTTCAGCAAGATGGCGAGCTCTGCCCTTCCTGGTTCTGGGCTTGAAACCGCGACAGATGGCACAGACTCCTGTATTAAGCTCTGGCCCCAGGTAAGAGAGGCACCAAGTGTGAGTATCGGAGTCCGGGATCTTCAATGCATGGATACTGCAGCACCTAAAGCCTTTTACCAAGGCCATACAGCACTAACTATACAACTGAGATGACAAAGTGGGAAGAAAAGTACTAATGGGGTTGGAGAGCGAGGGCTATTATACACCCAGAGGGCATGATATCACGGCGTGAGAAAAAAAAAAAGTGCTTGCTATACTCCAAGTTTGGTGTTTGTCACCATCTAGCACCTATCAATCAATCAATTAATTTATCATTGGCATTAGCTTCCGCCATACCCATTATCAATAACAAGTAATAGATAAAATAATAGAATAATACAATTAAACAATAACAATTACATAATAAATAACACAAAACAAGTCAATATCATCATAGCCTCTCTACAGGACACGTTTTCCTTCTGTTAGCAGCCCTAAAGGCAAAGGCAGCCAGTCTCTAAATAATGTTGTGGCCCTCGTGTTGACATAACCATATTACTCTCTCCTTTTTGAGTATTGCTGAACCCGAGATAAAACTGGGGCTAAAAGGGCATTCCTAAGGTCATTAAAAAAAAGACACTTCAACAGATAATGAATTAAATCTTCAATCATTCCCATCCCACATGTGCAGATCCTATCACCAACAGGAATACCACGCCTTCGGCCCACCACCATCGCTGAGGTAATTTGTTGGAACTGCAATCTAGTCAAATGCAAACGACAAGACTGCTTCAAATTTAATTTCAAATATTCAGCCATGACTTCCACAGGTCTCCAATGCACATACAATGGGGCTATTTTGCTATCTCGTATAGAAGCATAATCATTCTGCTGGCCAATATCCTCCAACCTTTGATAGATCAGCAACTTTTCTTGGTTTTAAAAAAATATGCCTTTATTAGCATAGAATCCAAAACCTGCCACATTCAATGTGGTTCTAATAAATCTTAACCATGGTGTTTGTTGCTGATTTCAGATCAGATCTTCTAAATAGCAAATTTTGGGGATACAAGGAGGACTAAATGTTAAAAGTTTAAACCAATAGGCTAGCATACGCTTCACAATAGCTGCTAATACCAATTCCAATCCGGTTTCTACTCTAAGAAGAACTGATGGTAGGCCCAGCAATGCCCGCAAAAATGTATTTTGTGGGATTTCTACTGTATCATCCACAGCAGACCCCCATACTTCTGCCCCTCAAATAACCTGAGGCAATTCTTTAGTTCAAAACACTTTTAGTGCCTCTGAGACTGATCTTCCTGCGTGCGTGTTATAAAATTTTCTTATACCATATGTGGCTTTGAGCTTTAAGTATAGCAAATGATCTTTATTATTATTATTAGCATTTATATAACACCAGCGATGTACCTGGCACTTTACAAAGAGTAAAATAGACACGGTCCCTGCCTGAGAGCTTACAATCTAAAGCCAGGGGGAGGGGAGACAGGGAAGGGGGAACAGAGGGAGAGACAAGGGAAGCAACATTTATGAGGATGCGAGAGCTCAGGTTCACATTCTTGGCTTGGTTACAGAGAACTGGGAGTTTACAGATAACAGGTGGGGGATAATCCTGGGTGGGGATGATTAGCAGGAGTTAGGAAGGGCGGAGCGGAAGAGGTGGGTTTTGAGGAGGGACTTGAAGGTGTGGAGGGTGGGGGCAAGGCGGACGTGGGCAGGGAGGGAGTTCCAGGCGTGCGGGGCAGCGAGGGAGAAGGGATGAAGGCAGTTGGGGGAACAGGGGAGGCGTGGGAGGATGAAGGAGGCGATGAAAGAGGAGCGAAGGGCTCGAACACGGGTTCGGAGGGAAATCAGGGCAGAGCGGTGAGGGGGAGTGAGGTTGTGAAGGGCTTTGTAGATGAAGACGAGGAGCTTGTGCAGAATACGCTCAGGAAGAGGGAGCCAGTGGAGAGAAGAGAGGAGAGGCTGCACGTGGTCAAAGCGACGGGCTAGGTGGATGATCCTGGCAGCAGAGTTTTGAACAGAGGTAAGGGAAGAAAGGTGGGAGTGGGGAAGGCCAGCGAGGAGCAGGTTACAATAGTTGAGGCGTGAGATGACTAGGGCGTGGATGAGAGTTTTGGCAGAGGAGACATACAGAAAAGGGCGGATCTTCGCAATGTTGTGGAGGGAGAGGCGGCAGGATTTGGCCACGGAGTCAATGTAGGGTTTGAAGGTAAGGTGCAAGTCAAAGATGAAGCCCAACCTGCAGGCTTGGGGGATGGGGAGGATGGAGACTCCTTCAATGGTAATTTATAGGGAAGACGGAAAGAAAGGGTTGGGAGGTTCCACCCATGCTTACCTGAGACAATTACACCTAAATATCTAAACGATTTAACCACCTCCAACTTATGTTTATCGATATACCATAAGTTGTTTTTAGTTTTAAAATGTATTACCCCGCCCCTCCTGCCACAGGAAGCTTGGGGTGGATTACAACAATAAAATATTTTAAAAACAATCATAAAAGGAGGAAACAGAGAAAACAACCCACCCCCTACCATCACCCCTCTCCCCCGTCAAATGCCTGACGGAACAGCCAGGTTTTGCAATGTTTCTGAAAAGAGGGGATGAAAGCATGGATGACTGTGGCCAGGTCAGAGTCCGAAACAAATGGTCAAAGCCGTTGCACCAGATGCAACTGGCGGAAAGCACTCCTCACCATAGCCTCTACCTGGAGATCCAGGTGGAGCTGCGCATCAAGGAGCACCTCCAGGTTCCGCACCTGGGATGTCAGCGGATGGCAAACTTCATCTATCGATGGAGCTGTCAACTCCGCTGACCTACCCACTAGCATCACCTCCGTCTTGTCAGGATTCAGTCGCAGTCGGTTAGCCCTCATCCAGTCCCCCACAGCTGCCAAACACTGGGTAAGCACCGAGACAGCTGGGCCTGGGTCAGCTGAGAATGAGAGACACACAGTTGGGTGTCATCCGCATACTGATGACACATCACCCCAAACTCTCTGATCACCTCGCCAACTGGCTGCATATACATGTTTAACAGGAGAGGGGACAGAACAGAACCCTGTGGAACTCCACACGAGAGGTCTCCGTATGATGAAAAACAATCCCCGAGAACCACCCGCTGGGTTCTTTCAGTCAGGAACTAGTGGAACCATTCAAAAACAGTCCCGCCCACTCCTGCACAGTCCCACAGGCGCGTCACCAACATCTCATGATCAACGGTATCAAACGCAGCCAACAGATCTAGCAGGATCAGCAGGGTCAAGCAACCCTGATCCATATCTCAGCGCAGGTCATCTACCAAAGTCACAAGTGCAGTCTCGATGCCATAACCCGGATGAAAACCGGACTGAGAGGGATCAAGAAAACCGATGCGATCAAGATGCCCCTGCAGCTGCCGAGCCACTACCCACTCAATAACCTTTCCTAAAAAGGGAAGGTTAGAGACAGGCCAATAGCTGGCAGGGGAACCAGTATCAAGCGATGGTTTCTTGAGCAGAGGCCACACCACTGCCTCCTTGAGACAGCCCGGCACTGTGCCCTCCCACAGGGTGGCGTTGACCACCCCAGTCAGCAATGGCCCCATTGTCTCCTGGCATATCTTAACCAGCCACGACGGGCAAGAATCTAATTTACAAGACGTGGCCCTGACCGCCCCAAGAACATCCACCGCATCGGCGGGCATCACTGACTGAAACTGATCCCAGAAAACCAGACATGATGGGGCTTCCATAACCTCTGGTTCCCCTAGTGTAATAAATGCTGCATCAAAATCGTGGTGAATACAAGCAATTTTGTCCACAAAATAATCCACAAACATGTCACAGCGGGCAGTAGATGACTCCACTCCAAGGTTGAGGGAGGCCGAACTGACCAGCCCCCTGCACTACCCGGAACAGCTCCACTGGACGGGATTTTGCAGACACATAGCTACGGCATAGGCTCGTAAACTGGCTCTATGCCTCAATCTATTGGCTTCAGCATGCGAACGGCGCCACCATCGCTCCAACTGCCGCCCACCTTGCTTCAGCAACTGCAGCTCCTCAGAAAACCAAGGAGGTCTGTGGAGCTGCCGCCTGGGCAGCGGACGCCTAGGAGCCGTCTGATCAATGGCCTCCGTCAGCAAGGTGTTCCACAGCACAAGGTCATCGATGAGACGGTTGTCAAGGTTGCAGGGTATTTCCCACAGAGCATTCTGGAACCATTCCGGTTCCATCATCCTCTGGGGGCGAACCATCTGAATCGGCTCAACATCCTTCTGGGGGAGACGTGCAATAGGAGTGAGGTCTGCAGGAGGTAATGGTCCGTCCATGATAGGGGCACAGCTGATATCTCCCCTACTAATGGAACACCGGCCTTAAGGCCGGTGCAAAACACAAGGTTCAAGGTGTGTCCTCCCTGATGTGTTGGGCCGATAACCATCTGGGACAGGCCCATGGTTGCCATGAACTCATGCTCAGTTCCCCCAAGGGTGGCGTTTTTAGGCCTTTTATCCCATTTAATCACTTTGGTGCAAAATACCTATAATGGAACGTGGTGAGGGGATAGGAGAATTGGTAACCTACCTTCGGTGAATTCCTCTCTTTCATACGCTCTGCATACTCCTCCTGCTGGGTAGTTCTACCATTGATCAATAGGAGGCAGATGACTAATTTCTTTCTTCTGCACCTGTGTCACTGGAACTACCCGGCTGTCCCAAGTCCGTTCCAAAGATGAAAAAGACTACGTTCCACCACCAGATGAAACTAGAAGTAATAATTGTTAGGAACTCCCCCCCCCTCCCCCCAAGGTTAACCCACCAACAAAAAACGGGCCCTAACTATAGCAACAAACAACTAACTGTGGTACTGGTCCCATACTCCCCACTCATTAGTCTGCTGCCTGGCAGGGAGGGAGGGTCAGAGGAGTATGCCGAGCATATGAGAGAAAGGAATTCACCGAAGGTAGGTTACCAATTCTCCTCATACCTCTGCATCCTCCTCCTGCTGGGACGTACCCAAGCCTCATGACAAAAATCTCAAGGGTGGGACCCAGCAGCACTGGAAGAGTCCAGTACCGCCTGCAGCACCCCTTCTGCCAAAAGCAGCCTCTGCTGACTGCAAAACATTGATTTTATAATGTTTAACAAAGGTGTGGATAGAGGCCCAACTAGCGGTTCTGCATATTTCCTTGTAAGAGGCTCTTGCCGTAAAGGCGTAAGACGTGGCTGCACTGCGCACGGAGTGGGCCCAAATCTGGAGGGGGGAATCCTACCCCTCACCCTGTACGCCTCTACAATTCCCTGTTTCACCCATTTGGAGATCAGGGTTTTAGTAGTCATGCGCCCGACACCCTGGTCTGATATTCACGAAGAGAGCAGTAGACTGTCTGAAGTTCTGGTTCTGGCTAGATAGACCTTCAGGGCTTGTTGTATGTCCAGGGTGTGCCAGGCCTTTTCCCTGGGGTGTACTGGATTGGGGCAAAAAGAAGGCAACATTACCTCCTGAGACCTATGAAACAGAGTATTAATTTTCGGTAAAAAGGCCTGATCTAGTCTTAAGGTGACTGAGTCCCTCTGAAAAATGCAAAAGTTGTCCTCCATAGAGAGCGCTCCTAACTCGGAAACTGGTCTTGCTGATATCACCGCCACCAGAAAAATGACTTTTAGTGTCATAAAATATAATGAGACGTGTCTAAGGGGCTTGAAGGGGGGTCTGGTCAGGGCCTCCAGAACTAAGTTCAGATCCCAAGAGGGAACCCTATGTACCACCGGAGGCAAGATCATTCTGGCCACTCGTAGGAACCACCTAACGTTCCTGTGAGAGGAAACCACCCTATTAGAGACCGCCCTGAGGACTGAGTCTATGGCCGCTGCCTGCCTAGCCAGCGTGTTAGCCCTGAGACCCTTATCCAGACCCTGCTGTAGGAATTCTAGAACCTGAAAGACCCCTGCCTGAACAGGATCTTGGTCATGCAGGAGACACCATGTAGCGAAGGTTTTCCACGTGGAACTGTAGCTTCTCCTAGTGGTAGCCCTTCTTGAAAGCTGGATTGTGGATAGGACTGCCTCTGAGCAGCCTCTTGCCCTTAACGCTGAGCGTTCAAGCTCCATACTGTTAGTTTTAATGCCTGTATCCCTGTGGAGCAAACTGGACCCTGGGAGAGCAACGGCGGGAGGAGGGGTAACCTGCGGTACTGCGACTGGCTGAGTTCTATCAGCTCGGAGAACCACGGTCTCCTGGGCCACCACGGTGCTACTAGTAGCAGGTATGCTTGCTCCCTGACTGCCTTGGTAATGTCCTTTGGATTAGAGGAAATGGGGGAAAGGCATATAGAAGACCCCTGGGCCAGGGGTAATTTAGTGCATTGATCCCCTCCGCTTCTGTGCAATGAGCCCGTGCTATGAAACGAGGCACCTGGGCATTCTCCTTTGTTGTGAATAGGTCCACCTGTGGGAGACCGAACCATTCTACTATCTGCCGGAACACGGCCCTGTCCAACATCCATTTGTGTGGATCCAAGGAGTGGCCCCCCCATCCATGGAGGCTGGCATCTGTTGTCAGCACCATCCTTGATGGTTCCGTGAGCGGTACACCCTCCTGGAATGTATCCGGCCTTAACCACCAGGACACTGAGTCCTTTAGGCTTCGTGGGATGGGGATCCAAGGGTTGAGCCCAAGCGTAAGTTCTCTTTGAAAACCCCTTACCTGCCTCTGCAAGGGATGAAGGTGGAAACAGCTCCAAGTCACCTGCCCGATGCAGGATATCAGTAGTCCCAGCAATCTTGCTAGCTGCTTGAGTCTCATGCAGCCTCGGAGCCTTAGCAGTTGTACTAACGATCTGAACTTGTCCTGTCGATCTGGGGGAATGAACACGCGGTCTGAGGAGGTATCCACCATGATCTCTAGGTGTTCCAATATGCGACTTGGCGTGAGGTGACTCTTCTCCTTGTTTATTACAAAGCCGTGTCTCTCCAAGTACTGAATTGTGATGTTCAGATGCGTCTGTACTCTGGAGGTGGAGTTGGCCTGGATCAGCAGGTCGTACAGATAAGCGTATATGTGTATCCCCTCACTGCGAAGGTTGGTGATGAGGGGGACTAAGATTTTCGTTAAGGTCCTGGAAGCCAACGATAGCCCAAAGGGAAATGCTCTGAACTGCCAGTGTTCCTCGTTGTAGGGAAATCTGAGCCATTTCTTGTGTGAGTCCCAGATCGGCACATGCAGATAGGCATCTCTGAGGTCCAGGGACACCATCCAATCGTTCTTCTGAACACTTTGACAAATTGATGCCACTGTTTCCATCTTGAATCTCCATTTCTTTACAAATTTGTGAGAGCTTTCAGGTCTAAGACTGCTCTCCATTTCCCCAGTTTCTAGGACGCTAGAAACAGGATGGAATAAATGCCTGAGAAACGCTCAAGCATAGGGACTCGTTCTACCGCCTGAATCTCTGCCAGTCTTTGAATCTCTGCTGTCAGGGCCATGTGTTTTGAATTGTCTCTTGGCACCGGTGAGGCAACAAATCTTTGTCTTGGTGCGCACTCCAGCTCTATCATATACCCCTCTGAGACAAGATAGGACTCAAGAGTCTGTCATGGAGACCTGCCATGCTGCCTGGAATTGCTGAAGCCTGCGCCCTACCTCCACGGAGGCATAGTCAGACCTCCTGCTTGGCTTGGGCGGAAGTAAACCCCCTCGACCTCCGTCTGTCCCTGATCTGAAACCCCTCCCTCAAAAGGAGAAGTTACTTGTATGGGTTCTGGGGCCCTGGGAGTGAGTCTGTCTAGAGGTGCCCCCAAACCCCCTGAACCTGAAGGGGTAGCCACGAAAAAAACCCCTTTTTGGTGTGACCTGCTGCAGGGTTTTAGGTTTGTCTTTAAGGTTTGCTTCCTCCAGCACTTTATCAAGGCAAACCCCAAAGAGCTTGGAGCCTTTGTAAAGGGCCAAAGAGAGAAGGTTCTTGGCGGTAGTGTCTCCCTGCCAAGACCGCAGCCAAACCCTATGTCTGGCTGCTATATCGTTGGCCATGGATCTGGCTGACCAGACCAGGGCATCTGTCGTTGCATCCACCAAAAAGGCAGAAGCCAAGCAGATGAGGGAAGACAGCCTCTGTGACTTTCTCTCTGATAGATCAGGGTCCTTGGCTTCCTGGATCCTCGCCATGAGAGTCCTGGAGACATAAGAGGCCACAATGTTGACCTTAAGGGAAGCTGCACTGCAATCGACTGCCCTCCTGAGTGCGGAGTCCACCCTCCAATCAGTGGGGTCCCTAGGATGACAGTTTCCCTCTGTTGGAAACACAGTCTGACGAGCCAGCGAGGTCGCTGCTGCATCTATTTTGGGACTCTTAAAAAGTGGTTCCTTTCTCCTAGAAAAGAAGTAAAGCAAGTCCTGCGCCTTGTTCATTTTGAAAGCCCTGTCTGGGTGCTTCCATTCTTCCAGCACCAATCTTTCAAATGCCTGCCCCATAAGCTCCTCTCTCCATTTGGGAAATGCCTGTCCCTATCTCTGGGGATTGCAGTGGAGTCCACACATTCCCCCTCTTCTAAATCAGACCCAGCACCTGAACCCGAGGAGTCCGAGTCTGAACCGGGCAGTGCCTGGGCCCTAAAGCCGTGACTGGTACCTTCTAGCTGATCCTCCTCCTCAGAGCCCTGAGGAGAAAGCAACAAACGGGCCCTGACTCCCCCTAGTGGCGCCTTGCTCTTTTTTCTTGGCGCCCTGAGCTTTCCTGCCCTGAGGAGCTTGGCGCCGGCCTTGCCCAAGGAGAGGGCGTCCCTTTTTCTATTCCCCCCTGACTTAGATTGGGACAGCTCCCTTAGGGAGATTAAAATCTCGCCCATGGTCTGGGCTATTGTGCCAAGGGACGGTACTTGCGTGTCCTGGGAGCCTCCTTCGTTAATTGCCATTCCCGCCCCGCCAGCGGGGGTCGGGGGAGAAACTGGCTCTTTGCCAGCCGAGTTTATGATCTCTTCCTTTCTTTTCTTTTTTTAAAAAATCCTTGGATTCTTGTTCTGGATGGGGACAAGCCGCGCTGACCCCGTCCTCAGGCGGGGGGAAGCACCGGACTGGGGGCCTCTCACTAGGCGGGAAGCTACGTGGCCTCCCCCGCTCCTCGGCGCAGTGCAAGGGAGCCGGCAGGGGATTAGAATCAAGCACCAGAAAAAATTAGCCTAGAATCGAAACCCGAGACCACGTCCGGGATCGCTGCCCCATCAAGCCCCGCCAATTTCCTTTTTCTTTTTTTTTTAGAAGGTCCTGAGGATCCGAAGGTGCGTCCTACCGATCTCGAGGCAGACGACGGACTGGAGACAGTCGGGTAGTTCCAGCGACGCAGGCGAAGAAGAAAGGAATTAGTCATCTGCCTCCTATCGGTCAATGGTAGAACTACCCAGCAGGAGGAGGATGCAGAGGTATGAGGAGAAAACGAGAATACATGGTATGAATTTAAAAACACCCTTGTGTTCACAGCACAGAGATTTGGCTCAGACTGACTCTATCCTGAAGGTAACTGCTAGCTCTTTGTTTCTTTGCCTCAATCTTCATTACAGAAGATGGTGAGGAGGGGGTGGTCCTTTTGAGAAGTGAGCTGAGGCAACGTAGAGCTTAAGATGACTGTAGCAGAGTGCTGTGGCGAGTCATTGCCGGATGAGGTCCACTCTGTGTGTGTGTCTGTGCGAGTAGCTAGTGGGTTAAGCTGGGGCTCAGGATAGTGAGATCAGGTGACCAGATGTTGGGCTGGTCACATAACCCTGGCTGGAGCTTTATAAAGGAGAGTCTAAAAGCCCAAGCCACCAGAGCTTGGAGACAGCAGGGTGAAGAGCTCCTGGAGCCTGAGCTTGGAGTCACGCTGGCTGGGGAGGCAGGTGGGAGCCCTGACCCCTGCCCAAAGGGGTAAAGGGGTTCAGGAAGCGTGGCAGGGAGTCAGATGAGCCAGACAACCACAAAGCCCTTCGTTAACCCTGGGCAGGTAAGTTGCCTGGGAGCCCTGAGCCCAGGGCGGGGCAACCACCCTGGCAATGGATACCCAGTTTTATATAAATAAATAAACAAACAAACAAACAAATAATTTTTTAAAAAACCTTGAGTCTAGGAAGAGGACAAGCAGGACGTCCCTCCTGAGGTTAGTGGGCTGAATACCAGCAAGGCTACAGGGGACGGGTGAGCCTGTAGCATAGGCACAGAAGCGTAAGGCTGTAGGGGAGCAACTGAGCTGGCAATCTCTCTCCTGGTACCCAGTGGCCAAGAAAGGGTCAAGGCTGCCTCGGAACCCCTAGCTTAGCGCAGGGGAACTGCTATGCCTGGGTTAGAGGCAGGTCAGGGGATAACATCAAACATGTAGCGATTGTGGACAAGGTTCATCCCTCCAGAAGGGGGACAATGAACTGTGACTGAGGAGCACCATGGGTGGAGAGCCCATGCATGGTACTAATTGTAGCCAGGAGCTAATTCCCAAGGAAGACCTGCACAGGCGGCAGGGACACATCCCCAAGCAACGAACAGTGAGCGAGTGCCAAAGCACATCTCCCTACAGAGATATGGAAAAGCTTCTAGCAGACTGAAAAGTCAAGGTGGCAGCCAGAAAAACATGAGCGGTGCTGGCCTTAGAAGGACTGTCAGGCTGGGCCGCCAACCTGTCACAGTGACAGAAGAGGTAGTACTGGAATGGGAAAACAGCAAGTCATCAGGCCCAGATACTATTTATTATGGAGTGTTAAAGGGCTTGAAGTTTCTTATTACACTCAGCAACTAGGGGTTATATTAGACATTCCCAATCTGTGGGTCTTGACCCCAAGTTGGATCCCATCATCTGTGGATGGTGTTGTGATCCCAACTAATGTTTTCTTGAAGTGGTAGTTACAAAAAAGTTAAAGGTATCAAATCAAATCAATTTATTCCAGACGTGACCCTTGGTCATTATCAACATACAAAACACACAACATTGAAAACGACAATACCCACATAACAGTACCTCATCAAGGTGCCCCATCAAATCATAATATAATTCAATTGCTAATATTCTTGAACTACTCCTTGGTCATTACCACACATTTAATATACACATATCTAACCAGTCATTTCAATGGTAGGAGCTCCCACTTGCCTAAGCAGTTTTATCTCTTATCCTTTTGTTACTCGCTAAGATGACATTGGTTCAACTGTGCAGGTTATAAAATTAAAATACACAATATAAAATATTGCAGCTAATAAATCATACTGCCAAAGCTTTGAATTTGAGAAATTTCTTCCTCAAGTCCATAGCTTGTTCTAAAAACCGCATCACGCTATGCGTTGTCTCAGGGTCTATATCTAGTAAAGCCTTCTGCAGCAAGAACGTTTGTGTGGCTCCCTGATATTTCCCAAGCGGAGAACGCATCAACTCACCCCTAATTGAGTCGTAAAGATGGCATTCGAACAAAACATGTTGGATGGATTCCACAGACATAACATCGAAGGGACATAAGCGATCCTGGTACGGAGTCTGTGTAGCCCGTCCCTCCAGAACCCTTGTGGGGAGTGCATTTACCCTAGCCGCGAGAAATAGGTGCTTTCCCCTAAAAGATGCCCCCGCCCCCAGGTAATTTGCCCCACATCCCAGCGGAGGTGCCCATGATAGATAATCCGTCATATGCCGGGATTTGGTCACCAAAGAGCAATCCTCCTGTCTATCTATATCTCTCAATCGCATGATCAACTCCTTTTTGGCTACCTCATACCTCCTAGTTCTCAAATAAGCTTCTGATATACCAGCTCGAGCAAGGTAGTCAACAACAGACCGGCGCCATGGACTAATAAAGGAGTCAGAAAAAAGATCATGTAATAAGTTATCACAAGGGGCCCTACTAGTTTTCAGGAAAAAAAGTACAGCTTGCTCCCAGGCTACCTCCTTCCACCCTCGCGTACCCATCTCAAGGCGAGCAGCAGCTACCGGGGTTCCTTTTGGGAGCTTTAAGAGGGAACTCAAAAATTTTGACTGCACTAGATTTAGGTTTTTCCCCCACAAAGGGGCCCACACCGGGGCACCATAAAGGTAGGATGGTTTCACCTTTGTCTCGAAAACCTTGGTTGCCATTTTTAGGTTTCGCCTCCCTGTTCCAGCAAAGAGCCTCAGAATCGCCGCAGACTGACTTTTGGCATGGGCTTCAGCACTTTCCATGTGGACTGCCCATCTCCCTGTAGTCTCAAAATGCAGGCCCAAATATTTATACCCCTTTACCTGTTGTAAGTGGCAACCCTCTACCGCCCATCTGTATACCTTCCTACTTTGGGCAAATACTACCACATTTGATTTGGCATTGTTTATTGTCAGAAGATTTTCCCGGCAATAATCCACAAACGCCGAAAGCTGTCGTAATAACCCAACCCTAGTTTGGGATAAGAGGACTAGATCATCTGCAAACAGAAGGGCCCCCACACATTTTGATGCTAATTTTGGTGGGAAGTATTTTCCTTGCCTGGTGGTCGGGATAAATTCATTGATAAATAGGCTAAAGAGAGTAGGCGCAAGCACACACCCCTGTTTTACTCCCCGTTTAATCTGGACATCAGATGTAAGATGACCCTCCTGGTCAACCTTTATCGCCGCAAAGGTATCCTCATACAAGATCCTAATGAGTATCAATAATCTCGGTTCAACACCCAACGCCTGGAGCTTTGCCCAGAGAATAGGTCTACTAACTGTATCGAAAGCTGCTTTTAGGTCTAAAAAAGCAGCATACATTTTCCCATTTGCCACTCTATATTTTTCTGCTAAATGGTGAAGCACCAGGCAATGATCCAAAGTTGTCCTATCTTTTCGAAACCCCGCCTGCTCAGGGTATATTATCGACTTGCTGTTTGTCCATTCCAATAATCTCGCCAATAAGGTCTTAGCATATATTTTGCTTACTACACTAAGCAGACTAATCATCCTATAATTTGCTGGATCACCCCTCTGCCCCTTCTTGTAAATGGGGATCACCACAGCCCGTGTCCAGCCACTAGGTATGCTGCCTGAGATATTAATTCTAGTAAACAACTTTGCCAACAATGGCAGCCACCATTCCTTGTTCTCTTTTATAAGCTCTATAGGTATTAAATCTAACCCTGGTGCTTTTCTATTATAAAAGGACCCCACTATCTGGTCTACCTCTAATTCGCTGATTGGAAGCCACTCTGGAAGAGTATGTAGAATCAGACCAACCTCACCTACAACCAAATTTGTTCCCACGTCCTGATCTATCTGTGACTTTTCCAAAAAATGTACCCACTCTAAGGGAGCTATTTGTATGGGTCGGGTCATTCTTTGGTCAGATATCGCCCCGTTTATAATCCACCAGAAGCTCCTCGAATCATGAGTGGCACTTGCAGTCAAAAGGTCTTGCCACTTCCTGTCCTGAAACAATTTATTATTCTTCCTTATTAATTCCTTATACGCTTTTTTCTCCTGAAAATACCTAGCCGGAAGGGGTACACCAGCACCTGTTCGGTACTCTCTATAAGCCCTATAAATCTTCCCCCTAGCCCTCAGGCATTCGGTGTCAAACCATTTCTGGTTTGGGAAAGGAACTAATCCCTGGTGTCTGCTACTCTGTTGGTTTCTCATTTCACTGGAATTTTGTCGACAAAGACGCGATACCAGTCTATTATAGATCTCTCCTTCCCCTCAACTCCTCTTCCTTGTAGTATCTGGTCTCTATCCTCCCTTCAATCCTTAGACTCCAGGATAGCACTCCATTCTTTCGCTACACTTTCTGACCATCGTCGATGTTTGAACCGGGGGTCATCTACCGTCCATAAAGACACCTCCTCACTGTGGAGGATATACTTGGATGTCACCAAAGTTGTTACCAAAGGGAGATGATCTGAAATTGCAATTGGAGCCACCTCAAAGTCTAGCAGCAACCCAAAAACCTCAGTTGTTACCATGACATAGTCTATTATGCTGCTACCTTGCGGCCCCAAAAATGTAAACTCTCCTCTTGGGTTCCGAAAACCTGCCCCATTTAAGGCACATAGGTTTAAGCTCAGCAGTAGCTGGGCAAGCCTTTGACCTGATGGATTTAATTTTGGGTCCTTAGAAAGTCTGGTTTGCATATGGGCTATGTAAATATTCTCCACATCCCTGTCTACACACAGGGGTAGCAATCCCTCCCCTGGTCCTAGTTGAGCATTAAAGTCCCCCATAACCAAACAGGGTATGGAAGGATATGCCTCCAGGAGTTCATCTAAAGCCTTTTCCAGATCTGGCTTCTATAAGTACCAGCATTGAACGGGGGGATATACACATCCAGGAGCAAGTACTTGGTCGCCTCTGTCTTCAGTATAATCCCCAGCATGTAAGATGGATATCTAAATTCCGACAATATTTCCAGACTCGGAGAATCGCTTACCAGACACGCCAGACCCCCACTTGCTCTCCCCCTAACGGCACGGGATATTGCTGGCTGCCCAACCATTATATATCCTTCTAACTCAATTGTATCGACTGCCCAAGTTTCTTGTAGCAGGAGAACCTGGTGCTGCCTTAGGAAGGTAAGAAAATCATCTTGGCCCTTAAGAGCATGCCAGCCAGAGACGTTCCATGAACAAATCTTCAAATGGCTTGCATACTGGTCTGCTGGTCATGTTTGAATAGACCCTTGTGATTGAACTTGGGGTAACAATCTCTGGGGTGATATTCTCGTGTCTTCTGTCGCAACCCCTTCTACCTGTATAACCCCTTCCCCTCCCTTTTTCCCACCTCTATACACAGCCTCTTCAGGTTCTCCACTAACATCCATCCCAGAGTGTTGTGGAGGATCTTCTAGGGGGGTTCCCTTCCCATCCTTCCCCTGCTGTGTTTGATTTATCTCTTGAGAGCATGAGGTAGATAACAGGGGGTCCACACAAAAGCTCTCACTAGCTTCCAACACTAACCCTCCTATTTCCTCAGAGAGGGCTACAAGTTCTCTCGCTGTCTTGACCACTATCTGTTCCCTGGTCTCAGCCAGCCCTATCTTAGACACCTGGAGGGTGTTTGGCTGCTTTGTCATATTCGACAACCTTCCCTTTATAGCAGAACAAGAGGAAAGGTCACCCGTTTCCCTTCCCAGAGGTTCAGATGTCCTCCTCTCCTCTCCCTCGGAGCCTTTTTTCACATAACCGCTCACTATAGCTGCCGAAGAGCTATTCCTCTCAACGGTCTGACCTTTGCAGACGCCCATATCAAGGACCTCCCCAAGTTGTACCCCCCAGGAAAAGAAAAGAGGAACATGTGCCAACAAGTGGGCAACAAGTTGTAGATTCCGGAAATATATAATCAGGCGCTGGTTTCTTCCTTGTGTTGGTATAAGGTGAAAGTGCCCGATATGTTGTCTAGATACCGGGGCACCCAAAACTGAAGAAAGATGTCGCTGTATATCATCTTTTGTCCTCCATGATGGACAAAGTCCATCTGGCAGCGGCCTAATAAAAAAGGAAAGTACTCCCTGCACTACCCTTGGGGTCTCATACTTTTGCCCTCTAGCTTCTAGATGTTGCAGTTTCCTTGCTCCATCATGGGGACCACAAAAGGTCCTTTTTGGCACACATATCTCCCCTGCTGGACTAGCCTCTATTCCCTCCAAACCAGGGGAGGGCAATACGGAATCCCTAGGTAGAGGTGTATCTCCCCCTTTTGCACACTCTACAACGTTCCTAGTATCCACCTTGGAGCCTAAATTCCTCATTTCTAGCATGATTTCTTTAACCTCCCTCCAGTGCACTTTCTGCTTTTCTAAAAGAGTAGTGATCCCTGTTAACTGGACCATCATTTCCTGTAGCCACCTGGAGGAAATCTGTCGTACATGTCCCCCTATCCCCTCCTGGGACAAACTTTTGCTGTTTGAGGGCTCAATCCGTTCTTCCCTCAGATCTAACTCTGCTATGTGGGATGCATTGGACAAAGGCATAGTCGCAGGGAAAACCTCTGGAAGGGATGCTGCTTCATAGGAGGGGCTAGAACCAGTAACAAAAGAGTGGCTTCCTCCCCTTCCCCTTTGGGACATATGCGGTGGGTAAGCAATCTTCCAATATCCTCTGTCTAGACTGGATCTTGGGGGGGGCCACCTTCTCCCATACGCTTTCTGGCCTTCATGTCCCCTTTCTCCTTTCAAGTACTCCACACACAAACCTTGGCTTTTATTTACCTTCCCTTCCCTTCCCAATTTCCCACTATCTAGTTCGAGGGAAATCGGTCAACCAAGAACTTAAAATTCCCACTCAAGTTCCCACGCCTACAACATAAGTACACCCCACCTTCCCTCCAAGTTCTCATACGGTAATACACAATCCAAATAGATCCCTTATACTTTTATCCAAGGCAAGGGAGACCCAACGCCCCCAACCGCATAGTAAGCCCTTCAATTTACCCAATCCCACCCCACTGACTAACAGCAAAAGGAGGCCAATACAGCAAACAAACCAACGGAGCAAGATTCAAATAACAAGGCTCCTGCTCCAGAGCGCGCCGAAGAGTGCCGCTGTAGCCCAGCTGTCTGCTTTATACTTTCAGGTCCCGAACTCAACCCCTAGCTCCAATCCAACACAGATGCTAGGAAAGTGCGCAAGGGGGGGGGGGGAATCTGTCTCCGCGTTGCTTAGCTTGCCAGCCCCTGTATAATATACGCAGTCTACCCCGTTGCTGTCCCTCAGGTAGGTGGCCCTTGCTGCTCAGTAGGTGGAAATCTGCTGGCCCGGCAGGAGCTGGATCAGCAGCGGCCGCAAGCAGGTAGAGTGGTCCAGCGGCAGACGGCGGGTTGAGTTACAATGCAGAGTGCTGTTCCAGGCTTCACACAGATCAGCTACATCCAATGAAGGGGGGGGGTGACACCAACGCCAACACAGCCCCACAAACGGCCCCGCTAATGGCCGACACCCTTTGGGTGTCGCCCTTCGGGCTCGCACCCAAGGGCTGGCGCCCAAAGGGCCCCAGATCCTGTATAATATACCTGGGAGGGGGAGATGAAGACAACCAATGAGTGGGCACAAGCAGTAGCTTCTTACCCTGGTCCAAGCCCCTCCTCTCCCAGCTGCACACACTCACCAAGTTAAAGGTAGAACTGCTCTCCATTATAAAAATCAGTTCTGCTAGCTGGCGCTTGCGCAGTCGAGTAGTCACTGACCACTATTTGTGCTGTTAGAAAAAACAGCATAAGGAAATTTACTTTTTAAAAATCACCTTATCAGGAGCCAGCTCTGTTACAAAGACTTTAAGCTCTAGTCAGTTTCATGTCAATTACCCACCTGCCTCAGAAAGTCAGCAAGAGGAGGCTCTAGTCAATTTCATTTCAATTACCCACTTGCCTCACTCTGTTCTTTTCGCTCCCTATAAAAAGTCTGCAACTTGGAATGAAAAGTTGCAGACTTTTCATAGGGAGTGAGGCAACAGAGTGAGGCAAGTGGGTAACTGACATGGAACTGACTATTGCTTAAAGTTTTTGTGACAGAGCTGGCTCCTGATAAAGTTAAGTGATTTTAAAAAGCATGAGTCACGTAACTTTCCTTATGCTGTTTTTTCTAACACCACAAATGGTCAGTAACTGCTCGACTGTGCATGCATCAGCCAGCAGAACTGATTTTTTAATATTTAATAATTCGTTTTTGGCTGCACCGATTATTATCACACCAGCACTTGATCTAGATCTCATGCTCCAAGGCCGCAGACCCAAAGACCTGACTCAACAGGAATTGTTGGGGGGGGGGGAGAAGGAAGGGGGGAAAAGGGGCTGGTACAAGGGATTGTGGGAAGGGTAGGAGGTCTCTGTCCCTGCCCTGTGTCCCCCTCACTCTGCCCCACATTTCCCCTTGGCAGAGCTGCCATCAGTGGAGAAATTTTGGTTCAATGTTTAGCTGTGGATGGGGACATCGTGCCTCATTATCCCCAGTGCAGCTGTACAGTGCCCACAGTACAGCCCCCCTGCTGCTTCTGCCCAGAACCTGCCCCAACCTCGCTTCCATCCTGCCCCTCCCAACCCCCTGACAGCTTCCCCATCCTGGGGCTTGAACATGCAGTGCAGAATAGCCCTGCCGGGCTGTGACACCTTGCCTTCCTTCTGAGTGGCATCAATGGCTGTTGGGGAAGGGGCAGCAGGGAGAGCCACTCATTTAAAAAATGAATGGGGGGGGGGGGCAGTTCTGTAGGTTCATCTCCACCCCACACCCATCCTTCCCTGTAGCATCACACCTACAGCTGCCCCCTTGTGCTAGGGAGGCAAACCACAGACCTGGTTCACTCTGCACAAGCAATACAGACTAATGAGGTGATTTGCATATATCTGTATGTGATTTGCATGCAGCCCTAAGCATCTCGGTGTGGAGCTTGGGTAGAAGACTAGAACTGCCCTGTGAAGCGATGAACCTGCTTCCAATATGAGGGGAGCGGAGACTTTCAGCCAATTTGTGCCCCAAGCCTGGAGTTCCTGCCTTGCCCCATAGCTCTGCATCTCCTCCCTGTTCCCTGTCTGGATCCTGCCCCTCGGGATATGGATATTATGACTGTTAAATATGGATATTTATTTATTTATTTAATCACATTTATACCCCGCCCCTCCTGAAACAGCTCGGGGCGGCTGTTATTATGACTGTTAAAAACAGAAGGCAAAGATGGATATGACTTTCATGCTTCTGGTTTTCTCTTTCTAGCCTTCCTTACTATGTATCCACATGTGAACATATCACATAACTGACATATGTGATATCTTTTAACATACTCATTACTATATTAATCACATAAAAAAAAACTGAAAATTTTTTTAAACAATTTTTTTTACAGTTTTAAAAACTGTTAAAGGCAGAACCATTTCCAAAACAAAAAACGTTCCTTTTCAAAACCATTTCACAAAATACATTTTTCCTTAACCTAGAACTCAAAAACCCATGAACATTAATTACAATTCAAAAAACATTTAACAAACATTACAACAAAAATTAAACGCTAAAAATCATGGAAATGATTTACAGATTTTCTATCTATATTGCATAATTTACCATCAACATTTATGTAATATATACTTACTTCCTTACCATATGTACTCTAATTTATCACTAACTAAACTATCACATTATTTCTTTATTGATCATTTTTTTATCATAATTCAACAACAATTTTTTCAAACTGCCTTAACTCTGTCCTTTTGCACAGAATTGCCTTGTGTACAACCAATTGTATACAGTTGTCTACACTGACACTGTCAGCAGTTCATTGTATCATGTGTATACAGTTTTTATACATGTGAACGACAGAATTAAGGCAGTTTGAAAAAACTGATAGTCGTCGAATTATGATAATAAAGAAATGATCAATAAAGAAATAATGTGATAGTTTAGTTAGTGATAAATAATAACGTATGGTAAAGAATTAAGTATATATATTATGTTAATGTTTATGGTAAATTATGGAATATAGATAGAAAATCTAGAAATAATTTCCATGCTTTTTGGTGTTTAATTTTTGTTGTAATGTATGTTAAATGTGTTTTGAATTGTAATTAATCTTCATGCTTTTTGGTGTTTAATTTTTGTTGTAATGTATGTTAAATGTGTTTTGAATTGTAATTAATCTTCATGTTTTTTGGAGTTTAAGTTAGGGAAAAATGTATTTTGTGAAATCGTTTTGAAAACAAAAATTGGTCACCTACCTCGGTGAATTTGTTTCTCTTCGTTCCACCTGTCAGTGCTCCGCACGGGTAGCTCTGCGTATGGCCGACAGGAGGCAGAAGAAGAATTTTCGTCCTGCGCATGCGTGGAGCTGCCCTGA